>WBMZ01001294.1:0-169806 GCA_013400975.1 Atrichornis clamosus | reverse complement strand
CCCGCTGCCCGAGCTCCCCTCGCTGCCCTCGCTGCCCTCGCACCCCAAACCTGCCCCCTCGCTGCCCTCGCACCCCGACACGTGCTTCAGCCCGCCGCTCTCTCACCTCCCCAGCCGCTGCATTTTCCCGTCGTACACGCCCCTGCAGGCACTGCCTCCCCCCTACACCCACTACCGAGACTCTTGCCCCCCTTGAACTCACTTCTGCAGGCTCTTTTCTGCCCTCACCCCCACTCTGCTTGCACGTTCCCACTTCTGCTTGCACCCACTTCTGCAAGTGCGTTCTGCCCTCACAACCCCCTGCACCCACCGCTCCTGCGTGTACTTCTCCAGGAACTGTACCCTCACACCCCACTTTGCACCCTGTTCTGTCACCCTGCAGACAGGTGCTCCATTCCCGGTGTGCTCCAGCCTCTGAGGCCATCCGGAGCAAGTGACATTTACCACGATTTTTTGGGGGGGTCTTTGCTGCAAGGAAAGCATGCAAACCTGCATGACACGTGTGCCAGGCTCAAGGCACAACTCATGGAAAATGAGTGCTTGGTATCGACCTCTCCAGGGAGTTTTCACCCCACCATAAATTGTTAACAATGTGCGAAAGAACCCTTGAGTTCAAGGATCTTACCACTGATGGTAAGAAGAGTAGAATGAAACCCCAGTAAATGCAAAATTATAACTGATCAGATACTCATGGAAAACTTCAGCAGCTCTGTAGGGTGTGAGCTTTAAGAGGAATTAAAGTTGAGGCTTTTTTCTTGGAGAAAGCAATTCAGGCAAACACAGCACCATTCAAGAACACTGCAATATGACATAGAATCATAGAATGGCTTGGGTTGGAAGGGATCTTTAAAAAGTCAGCTAGTCCAACCTCCCTGCCATGTGCAGGGACACCTTCCACTATCCCAGGTTGCTCCAAGCCCCATCCAACCTGGCCTTGGACACTTCCAGGGATCCAGGGGCAGCTCTGGGCAACCTGTGCCAGGGCCTCACAGGGAAGATTGTCTTCCCAATCTCCCATCTAACCCTGCCCTTTGTCAGTGGGAAGCCATTTTCCCTTTTCCTGTCCCTCCAGGCCCTTGTCCAAAGTCCCTCTCCAGCTCTCCTGGAGCCCCTTTAGGCACTGGAAGGGGCTCTGAGGTCTCCCTGGAGCCTCCTCTTCTCCAGGTGAACACCCACAGCTCTCCAGGCTGTCTCCAGAGCAGAGGGGCTCCAGTGCTCGGAGTATCTCCGTGGCCTTCTCTGGATTCTCTCCAGCAGCTCCAGGTCCTTCCTGTGCTGGGCCCCAGGGCTGGAGGCAGCTCTGCAGGTGGGGTCTCACCTGAGCAGGGCAGAGGGGCAGAATCCCTCCTCTCCCACTGTGGGATCAGCCCAGCACATGGCGGGGCTTCTGGGGGCCTGTGCACACGGCCGGGACCTGTTGAACTTCTCATCCCACAGCATCCCCAAGTCCTTCTCCTCAAGGCTGCTCTCCTGTGTGGGTACTGGGGCTTGACCACATGTTGCTGTGCCATACATGCTCTGAAATGCACAGAAAAGAGAGGAAACATCACGGGGAGCAGAGCGAGGCCTTCTCCCGTCAGGTAACTTCATTGTGTACATACTGCCTGGATGAACAGTGTCGTGTAAATATTGATGCCTCATATGTGGTCTCGTAGCTGGGAGGATGTTACAGCCCAGATCCACAGGGAATGGCTTGTTTGATGCGAGCAGCATGATATGGTTTGGTGAGAGTGGGGAGGATTCAGCCACATGAAAAAGAAGCTAAAAGCAACTTTGGGATTGAGGCTGGTGACTCTTTTAGAAAAAGAAAACAAAACAAAACCAAAAGGCAACTTAATGCCAGAAAAATTAAACCTCTATTTCAGAAGCGGTATTTTAAAACTCAAATACACTTCAAAGTCTTCTGGACATGGGTCCCAGCGCAAGCTCCCAGCATTTGGTCCTTTTCTCAAGCACAGTCGAGCCTTTGTTTTGAGTTTGGAGAAAAAAAAGTGACAAACCACGCTGTTTGGAGACTGTTGGAACTCACTGCCCTCCAGCTTGCAGGGATGCTTTTCGAAGGGTAGAAGTCGCCTTTGGCAAGTCTGTATTTGTGCATGTGTGACAATAGAGAAACAAAAATCAATTTTCACACTGATTTTAATAATTTTCCTTTTTATAAACAATTTTCTGAGGCTGTTATCTCTCAGGAGCAGAGGATTTCCCTCGAGTCCATCAGTCGTAATGGGAACAGGCATTTTCACCACCACCAGCAACTCCCCTTGGAGATGATGTGCCTCATGTTTCTCCATATCAGCCCCTTGCTCCATATCCATGTGTGCTTCCTAGCAACTCTCAACCACTCCATCATCCAGTCTCATTTGGGGTGAATCCAGGAGATTGAGTTATTACTGCAATGATCAGCTTCACTCCCCGTTAAAAATCTCACTCTGTTTAGTGACTACCACTGGGCAAACGCTGTTACAGCCCTGGCTGCTGCAATTGCTCTGGGCAAGCTCAGGTAGATTCATACCTGGCAGCATTGCAGAGTTATACCTTCCTTTATATAAACTGAAAGTCAATTTTGCCCTGGGACAGAGACTTTTCCAGCACTTTAAAACACATTCACCCTGTTTTCTCTCTCCTGCCTTTATTTTTTGTTCAGCAAATCATCTGTCTGTCCATTCCCTTCACCTCCACGGGTATCCAGCAAGCCAGGGGGAAATAATCCTGCAAAATGAAGTCATGGGCTCTATGTGGCCATGGGTCTCCCTTCCACACCTCCCCCCAATAATATGTTTTGTGATGTGGATTTCTGTCGACAGAGCGAGACGCCCGACTCTCTCCTCCTGATGAACACGTCCCACGAGGACAATGATGGAGTTCCTGTGAAATTTTTACCGCTGACCTCTTCTCTGCCGTGGAGCGGGAATGCATCTCCCAGTGAAGGCTGGGAACAGCACAGAGCATGTTATAATGCTGGAAAATGTTACTCTGTCTTTGTGGAATGCCTTTTCCCAGCCCCCCCCCTTTCCTTCCCTTCCTTTTCCCCCCTCCTTTAGAAAAATGTAGCACTGAAAACTTGAAAATTTAAGGCAAAAAATTGCCGTCTGCTCCTCCCCTCCCCTTCTCAGCTCCGTCTGAGCAAGCAGCCAAGCTGTTAAATGCTTTTACCTGCTGTGTCCGAGTCAAAAGTTAAATAATGTGTGAATGAATGTGGAAGGAAAACAAGAGGCAGAGAGGGAGCGCGGGAGAGAGCCCCTCTTACAACAAGATAATTGCTACATTATGAGAAACAAATAACATGCTGCTCCTCTCCAGGACTGTGTCCGTGACATCTTGACAGGTACATCTGAAGTTAATTATGTGCCTCTTGTTGTATTTTGCTCTTCTGCTGGGGCTAGATCCTGCAAACACGAGTCCCAGAGCATCTTGCCCTGGCAGCTAGCACTCGCTTTTTGGAGGTCAGTGGTTCCAACAGGGTCAGTTGGCTTTCTGTGGGCCATCACAGCTACAAAAATGCCTTTTCCAAGAGACTGGGATCTCCCAACCAGCCGTGCATGGTGAGGTGGATGCTGGTGTTGTAGGACCTGCCTTTCACCCATGGCCAAAAAGAGAAATATCTGACTCCTGCCAACAGGAAAGCAGTGTATTATTCTTTCTACCTACGTAGTGAAGTTGCCACATCTTTTCTTCCTGTGGCTTGTTTGCTGCTCCTTGATGCTGGAAAGCTTTTGCTGAGCCAATGCATTCTCCTTTGCATAGAGATGCTTGTTTAACCCTGCACATTTCCACTGCTGCTGAATCTCCTTCACTGCATGTTGAGTCCAGCACTCCTTACTTCTGCGTATCCTCCACAGGATCACCCACCCCACCTTCATCCACGTGGTGGAGTGTCCTGGGTGTCCAAGAAATATTTTTTTAAGTGTTAGTAATAGAGGCAATGTGATAAATGAAAGGGTTCTTAGTTCCTTCTGGACATGAATTCTTCTCACCTGCATCAGCAACCACATGTCTTTGGTTTGGAGAGTTTCTTGGAGAGCACTTCATCTATCTTCTCCCATCGCTGCATGTAGGAGAAGATGTGTGTCAGTGTCCCTCTCTCTGTGCTGGCTTCAAGGGAAGCTGGGCATGACTAATGTTCAAATGAAGGGGACATGATGATGAGTGCAAATGGTCAGGTGTCTCCTACCCCATGTGTGGTGCACTCACTAAGGGTGCTAATTTAGTCTCCTCTTGGTTTTAATATTGGGTTTATTGTGGTTCATGTTCAAAGAGATGAGGAATCTGATGAGTGGAGGAGTGATGTGGGTTTTCCTTCAAGCTCTTCTCACAGACTGAATTTGCCATGTTGGATCTCAGTTTCTTAAAGGTTGGGAGCAAAGAGAGGAGGCTGCTTGTGCGAGGTGCAAAAGGCACAATGCCTCTTTCATCTGCCCAGAATAGGTGGGATGAGCCTGGGGCCACCATGGCTCACCCAGCAAAAAGGGTTTGTCTGCATTTCTTGCCAGGAGGACTCCAGAAGATGAGCTTGAGGGCATCCTGATGGTTCATATGGCTCACTCCCCTGCCCCATGCCCAGCTCAAATGAGTTTACTCAGGAGTCATCATGGGCAGGGGTTGTGAGTCCAATCCTATTCGGGCCCTGTCAGTCCCTTTCATAGACCTATAGCACTACCCCAGCAGGCTTCACACCCTCTATCCCAACAGGCTTCACGCCCTCAAGCATTGGTTTCGTGCTAGAAAACACCACTCTGGTGGTCTGCAGCACAGCCCACATGTTAATGCAGACAGTTTAAATTGTACAAAACACATGAAACATTTGTTATGTCTTGGGGCCAGAGGGGCAACACATGAGCTGGGAGGAGTCATGTGCTCTGCAGGAGGGATGTGCTCCATACAGGGACAGCCCGGAGCTATGTGCACACTGATCCATACCCCTTGGTATGGGGGAGGGCCAGGGCCAGGGCCAGGGCCACTCACTAGACTGAAATTTGGCGGTGTAGACACGGCCTATGAATTCAACAGCTGGGAGCTTCTGTGTCTCCTTGCATGGTCTTTGCCCACACCCCAACATTAACCACAGCTCTTTGGTGAAGGTGCCTGGCTACATCCACACCACCAGACTATGCAGAGTGAAAAAGTCCTGAAGACTTGCCATCCACAATTCAGAGAACTTTTTTTATTTGGATTAGCTATAGCCTGGTCCTGTGGCCCAGTTCATGGGCAGCATTTGGTAGGTGCTCACCTGGAGCAGGACCTTGGTTTGGGTTTGTTGTGAACTGAAACATGAATGCAGATGCAGGCCCCTCCCTTGGAGAGATGCAATGGTGAGGAAGACCATGAAAAGCTCTCCCCCACAAGTTCATGTTCTTTGATTTTTGCTTCCACTTTGAAGTTCAAATAAAGCCAGAAATTTGAAAGTAAACCTCATCCCAAGGCTTCCCAGAGGCAGCTTCACCCTTGCAGCCATAGTGAGACCACAGGTGTTTGCTTGGGGTGAGGTACCTCGCCCTGCTCCTACACTGACACTCATAAGAGCCTCATCTCCATCTCAAATCCCAAGTCCAGATGTTCTTTGCCCACAGGTTTGCTTTTTGTTTGCAACCCTCTAAAAATAACATTACAATTCCTCTGGTCATCTTCATCAATACAAATCATGCAATCATAGAGTAATAGGTGGTTTGGGTTGGAAGGGACCTTAATACTCATCTCATTCCACTCCCTGCCATGGGCAGGGACACCTTCCACCAGACCAGGTTTCTTCAACCTCCATCCAACCTGCCCTGGAACACTTCCAAGGATGGGGCAGCCACAGCTTCTCTGGGCAACCTGTGCCAGGGCCTCACCACCCTCACAGGGAAGAATTTCTTCCCAATATCCCATCCAACCCTGCTCTCTGGCAGTGGGAAGCCATTCCCCCTTGTGCGGGCCCTCCATCCCTTGTAAATTGTCTCTTACCATCTTTCTTGCAGGCTTCCTTCAGGCACTGGAAGCCCAGAATTACATCACCCTGGAGCCTTCCCTTCTCCAGCTCTCCCAGCCTGGCTCCAGAGGGTCTCCAGCCCTTGGAGCATCTCCATGGCCTCCTCTGGGCTCACTCCAGCAGCTCCACATCCCTCTGATGTTGGACCTCAGGGCTGGAAACAGCTCTGCAGATGGGGTCTCACCTGAGTGGAGCAGAGGGGCAGAATCCCCCCTCCCCTGCTGCCCACGCTGGGGGATCAGCCCAGGATACATTTCAATGAATGTCTCTTATGTCTTTTTTTCTGAGGATGAGTTTTGGTGAGTCCTTTCAGCTATTACTTAAAGGTACATTACGGATTTACTACGATCAGCACGTTCTGCCTTTCTAACTTGGCTGAGAAGCTCCCACAAAGAAAACAATCAATCGGGAGTAAATAAGTATTGCCACACACCCCACAACAAATTTACGATCCGGATACCCTTAAGACTTCTAAGTAAAGACCACATGTACTTTTTTTCAAACATTTTATTTGGCAGGTGTTCCTGGAAGACCGGGACTCAGCGGTGGGGTTGGGAACCGACTGAACAAGACCTGTAGTCATGCTTAGGAGATTGCAAACATTTTTAAGGCTCTTGGAGAAAACACCAAAGAAAATAGTTTGAAGGTACTTTCTCAAGATTTTTTCCCCCCAGAGGCAAAAATATATCACACAAGACTCTTGTCTTTCTATTGCTCTTTCTATTGATAGAAAGGTGGGGAGCTCATTTGATGTTCACTCCTCTGAGTAGATCTGCCTCTAGCCTACCATACATTTTTAATATTAGTCCTAAAAAGATTCCAGGTACAATTCTAGATACTGGAGGGATTTCAGAAATGCTTTTGTGCTGCATGCCAAAATGCTAAAAGCAGGGCTAGATTGTGTCATCAGTTTTCAATCAAGACCCTCTGTGCCTCTTTTTCTAAGTTGCTAAAAAAGTTACACATAAAATGGTGAGCAAAGAATTTCCATACAGCTTAAAAAATGGGATTCCTCTTCACAATGGCTGTGGGTGGTTTGGGGTGGTTTCTGATGAAGGACCTGGTCCTGTCTGGGTTCCTATGGCACTGACAGGAAGAGGAGTATACTTTTGCTTGGCTTAGTTTGCACATTTGCTCTGATTTTGCACCAGATTTGATCACTGTATTTTACAATTCCATCCCAAGCAGGAAATCTAGACTATGGATCAGTGGCTGCCTTAATTTTTATTGGCAAATCAGGATCTTTATTGGTGGAATTATGAGCTAGCTGGACTTAACAGTCTCTGTATAATGAGGCCAATATATTGCTACCAGCGTGATGTTTTAAATTTAACGTAGCAAAGAACAAAGGTAGCTTTCTTCTTGCTTTCCTTCTCCTTCTCCTTCTTTCCCTCTCCCTCTTTCCTTTTCTTTTTTCCTTTCCTCCCCTCCGCCTGCTTGTTCTTTTTCCTTCCTTTCTTCTTTTTCTCTTCTACCTTTTCCAAAACAGAGATCCAAATTTCCAAATTTTTCCTGCAGCACTGGTGATTGTGCTAGTTCAAAATGGAAAAGGCTTATTCAAATCCCCTGCAGAGCAGTGTTTAGTAGGGACAGCACTGTCCATCACCTTCAGAGGAAGGAGAGCCAACTGAATTTGACACCCACTTCCTGAAATGCTGGAGAAGAGTGGGGTGAAGCAAACCTTTTGTGGGCAAGGTTTGATGATTAGGGTTGGCTGGTACCAGCCATCACCTGAAACACAGCAGCTTCCAACCAAAATGTCCCTTCTGACCTCACCTCCAGGGCTCCCAATTGCCCTTTGGAGCATCTTCTCTCCCTCCATTGGCTATGGAAGTTCCAAACCATCTTAGACATTACTAAAAGTGCTTTAAATTTTCTGGTGTGAATAACCCGTGTTCCTGCATCTCCACTCAGGCTCTGTCCCAAATAACTGGAATCCAGACAGGAAAGTCAAAGAGAGGAATATGGGCATGAGATGAAATCAGGTGCCTGGCAACAAATTACTCAGCAGTTGATAAGCTCCAGCAGGACTTTGTGTTTCACTTCCTAGAAGTTTAAAACAAACAAACAAACCAACCAAACAACCAACCACCACTCTTTTGGTGATATTTTACATTTTTTTTTAGGATGGGAGTGATCACAATGATATGCATAGGATGAGAAGGATCAGGCCTGCAATGCTGCCAGAGGTGGTGCCACAGCCACACGAGCCCATCTGGCTCCTCAGGTCCTGGGATGGGTTGGCAGCATGAGCAGCAGGAGCCACACTTTATCTGTAGCCCATGCAGTGTTGTGGTGGTGTCACCAAAGCACAGCAAACACTGAGTCCCACGATACCAGTTTTGCAGCCTCCATCCAGACCAAAGCCTTGCTTTAATATTACTTGCACTTAATCTTCAGTTTGTAACATTTACTTAATTCCTTATTGTTAAAAACCCCAGAGGAAGCATAGGCGAGTCTAACCTCTCCTGGATTGCAGTTCTGAGCTATTAATCTGTCATGTCAGCATATTTTATTAATACCGCTTTCCTGCGCACGGTCGGTGCAATACATCATAAGTCACTTACCATCTGCTGTGTAACTGCGTTGTAAAGTGTCTTTCTTCCACAGATTATTGCTTTGATAGATTAGAGTTTTGTACAGTCGTGATGCCTCATCCCATCAATTTTAAGCCCTCAGGAGGACCTTCATGGCTGAAGTATCTGATCAGTGCAAAAGTCTGCAGCGGCCTCTCGCCGTGTCCCCGCAGGCGAGGGAAGTGCTGCTCCACTCACTTTCCGGATGAGGACATGGTGTCCAGGTTTGGGCTGCACTGCTTTCATTAAGAGTGTTTTCTCCCTCTCCTCCACCCCCTCCATCCCCAGGCAATGGGGAGAGATAAGCAGGTCCAGAGGGAAACATCCTTTTCTCCAAGCTTAATTGGGGATGGATCTGGGACTGGATGCTTTCCTAGGGGTCCCTTGTAGCATCCTAGAGACTGAGCCACCTCTGGTGTTCTTGGGAGTTTGAACACCTCTACACCATCAACTGTTATGGGCAGAGCTGCACGGATGCTATGAGTGACCTACAGACCATCCCAAAGCAGCAGCATCCTGGGAGCAAAGCTCACCTGCTGCCATCAGAATCCACCTCATGCTGGTTTAGCTGTGTTTAAACCCGGGTGCCTCAGTATAAACAATTGTGTTGAGATAAAACAAAGAGAAAGAAGGAGGCACCACATCAGAAAAAGTTGATTTCCAGCCTAAAGAAGGTATCTAAAGGTAGGCTGAACTGGGACTGTGCTTGCTCCATCCCACCATAACTACAAGACAGTGTCACTCCCTTTCATGGGACAGTGCCACTCCCTTTTAGCATTTCAGGGATGGAAAATCTGGGGGCAGCTGATACATCACTGGTTCCCATTCTGCCTTCCCTGATGCAGTGTGCCCTCATGGCAGCTGTTATTTTCCCCCAGTAAATCCTTGTCCATGAGTCACCTCTCTCTGGGCTTTGCTCAGGATCTAGAGCATGAGTCCTATGAAGAGGAGGGTGGAGCCAGCTGGGGGTCGGACTCTGATCCCAGGGAACAAGCAGTAGAAAGGAAGAAACAGCCTCAGGTTGTGTTAGGGGAGGTGGAGATTGGATATCAGGGAAACTTCCTTTCCCAAAAGGGCTCTCTAGTCCTGACAAGCTGTCCAGGGCAGTGGTGGAGTCCCCATCCCTGGAGGGATTTAAAAGGCATGTGGATGTCGCACTGGGGGACATGGGTTAGTGTCAGTGTTGGTTGGACTGGCTGTTTAATGGTTGGGCTCAATGTTCCTAAAGCTCTTTTGCAGCCTAAATGATTCTATGGTTCTACTGAGTTCTCACCTCAGTTCCTCCTGGGGGAGAAAACTGAAGGGCTTTCTGATCTGGTGGAACATATGAGCCACTCCCTGGATGAGTTTGCCCCAGGTTTTGTGGTGATCAGTGGTTTCTGGTGGGCTGGAGCTGCTGTTGGATCTGAAAACAACCTGAACTTAAGTGGTCCTTCTGGGAAAACTCAGTCTTTCTGGAGTGGGGCTTGGGAAACAAGGACTGATCAAAGATTCAGTGAGATGTAGAATAAGGAGTACAAGGTGATTTTGAGGAACAAACATCTGGTAAAACTTAATGAGTGTGGGGTTTTGTACAAAGGCATGCATTAAATGCAGTAAGAAATTCAGTGTGAAGAGGAACAGATCAAGGATGAGACACCCATGAGGATATGGAATAAAGATATCAATCAAAGGAATAAGGGATATCAGCCTGTAGCCCAAGAGAAGCTGAGGAGACCATGGCAGTTGGGATATGGCATTGTCAACTGGACTTTCTCTCCATTTTGGCCCCCAGAAACCCCAAATCAAAGTGGATCACCCCTTCTTGCTGCCCCTGAGGACTCATGTCCCACACCTTGGCATGCTCAGCGACCCAAAGCTGTGATCTACTCGAAAGCACTTCAGCATCCTCAAGGTTAAATCAGATTTGGTATCCAATCAAGACCTGGCAGCTGAATTTTAGCCCAGCATGAGTTTTTATGATCAAATTATAGACCCCAGAAAAAGAAAAAAAACCCCACACCACCACCCCCCCCCCCCAAAATCCGGCCTGAGGTTTATAATGGAAATCATGGCAGAGTCATGACTGTAGTAGCGGGAACAACATCGCTCTAACACAGTCGTAAACTGGTACTGTCCTGCAGGGTACTATAAAAGGAAGAAAAAGGCATCTAAAATGCACTTGGTACCCCTGAAAGGCCTAAGGAGTTGGGTGCCATGACTGCATGGGAAAAGGGCTACTTGCCAAGATGAACTTTCAAGGATTAAATATCCCCCTGGTGAAAAAAGGCATCCACAGTGTCTCTGCAGCCCCGTGTGAGGGGAGGTGAGATGCTGAACCAGCCCCTCCTGGCTCACCAGGACTCTTTGCACCCGTGAGATGGGAAAAATTAAACACATCCATTTCCAACATCAAGTAAGAAAAAAAGGTAGTAAAGGTCCTAGACCTCATCTTTGTTATTATCAGACCATAAAGGGAGGCAAAATATTTGTGAGTTGCTTGCAAATCCCAGCTCCTGAACTGCCGCTCTAGACCCTGGGTTTGCAATTTGTTTGGTCCTTTCTCTCCAGGACCTCTTAAAAAGACGAAGGAGAAATGGTGTTTGGCTCCAGCAGAAAGTGAGAGTTGAGAATGAGACAGTAAAGAAAAAATGGTCACATTTTATTGCCTTAGTCACCCATGGTTTCTTGAGTATGACTTATGGAAGCTTTGATTTACGCTAGTGCAAGTTTTATCTGCTGCTGTCTTGGCCAGTTCATTCTTAATTCTGAGACCTATGGGCCTCTGCTGACTTCCTTGGTTAAATAAATTAAAGCAAATATAAACATTAATGGAAGTCACTTTATTTATGGTTAGATTGGAGAACTGTCTCTTACACCATGGGTCCAATCCAAACCCCATTAATCCAAAGCCTACTGACATCCCTGCATCAGGCCCTATCTTTGGGCTTTTCCTTCTCACTATGAAAGGAACAGTTAAAATAATTTTAAATGAGATTATATTATCCTGCAAAAGCCATCATGCACAAAACCTTCAACTCTTGTCACCTCTGGGGAGGCAGAGCATTCAGGATGTTTTAGTGGCTGTTGTTTGAAGGCTAAAGATATTCCTCCTGCAGTGATGTCTCTCTTGCTGTTCCTCTCCATGCCAACCATCCCACCCTCTAAATATCTCCTTGTGAAGTGTTTTGCAATGCATCATGCACTGTTTGTAGCTAAACACATTTTTGGCTCTTCTGTATGATACAGAATCTACTTCCAGCTCTTCAGACACATTCTCAGATTATTCCTTGCCAAAACTTTTACTTTTTTGGCCTGGTTGTATGCTGCTTTTATTTTTAATATTTTTATTTTATTATTATTATTTATTCAGAGATGCTCTCTGCCACTTTTACTTGGATAACTGCTGGCTTGCCATTCCAGTGTCTGCCTTAATGTGCTCTGATATGGTCCTTCCTTCGCCCCTATATATCACCTTCTCCAATTACCAAAAAACCAACCACCAAACCAGCAAAAAAAGCAAGAAAGAGAAACAGCAATCAAAGAACAGTTGTGTGTACTTTTTGTGCTGAAGAGAAAAAGAGCAGAAGTCAGAAGAATGGGGAAGAACAAAATGTTAAAAAAGTGTAAAAGTATAGGAGTTGTCCCAGAGTTGGGATGAGTCAGTAACTGAACCGGTTGTGTTTTCACATGGAAGTAGCAAGTTCTGAGTTATTCTTGTAGCAAAAGTCTTACTATTATCACAGCTGTGGGAGGGATAAAAGGAACAGTGAAAAGGAGGAATAGCTTCTCACTCAATATGAATTATTGTCGTTTATCAAGGCTGTGGTTTTCCACAGCTGATCATGTCCTGTTGATATTAGTAGAACTTTTCCCCAGAGTCAATCGGGGACTAGATTCACAAGCTGAAAGACAAGAGGAAAGCATTGGGTTAGACCTCCAGCATGCAGAGGGACAGGGAATCTAAGCCAAAATAGAGCCCTCAGCATGGAGCCCTCAGCCTCTGAGTGAGTGCATCCTTTGGGATGACATCTGAACTCCCCGGGTTTACAGGCAGCCTGGTCCTTCCCTGGGTGGCTGTTGAAGCACACCCTCACCCACGTGGCCTCCGTGGCTCTGCTGTATTCGACAGCTGCACCAATCCAGCAGGTTGGGATAATCCAAGGAGGCCTGGTGCCTTTGTGTCCATGGTCAAACGCTATTTACCAGCAGATCAAGGGAGGGGATTCTGCCCCTCTGCGCTGCTCAGGTGAGGCCCCACCTGCAGAGCTGCCTCCAGATCTGGAGTCCCGAATATCAGGAGGATGTGGAGCTGGTGGAGCAAGTCCAGAGGGGGCCACAGAGATGCTCCAAGGTCTGGAGCCCCTCTGCTCTGGAGCCAGGCTGGGAGAGGTAGGGGCATTCACCTGGGAGAGAAGGTTCTGGGGACACTTCCTTGTGGTCTTTTGTATGTAAAGGGGTCTTATAAAAAACTGAGTGGTGACTTAACACAGGCAGATAGTGATAGAAGAGGGGGAAACTTTTAAACTGAAAGAGGGTAGATTTAAATCAGATATTTGCAAGAAATTCTTTACTCTGAGGGTGGTGTGCTGTTTGGTTGCACTATTTCTTACTGAATTTAGTGTAACAACCCTCACTTCCCGGGAAAACAGTGTGTTAGCCAGGTGGGGTGGGATGTCCCCTGTAGGCCCCATGTCCCAAGCCTCTGTGAGATGATGAAGCAGCACTATAATCCCAGCCAGGTCATGCCAGCATGACAGCCTCCTTCCAGGCACATCCTCTAGAGACATCCAGACTTCTGCTTAGACCCAGCTCACAGGGCTAAGTGGAGACCAGGGATGGACATGGGATCAGAAGAGTGGATTTTGTGTGCTCTCTTCAGGCTTTTGTGGCCACTCCTCATTGCAGCTCAGCTTTCTGTCCAGCAGCACTGGTGGGCTGTGGGGGTGTGCCCAGCTAAGGTGGCTCAAACAAGACCCCATTTCTTTTCCCCGTTATTTCACTTTAATGAACTTTCTGAAATCACTCTGCCAAGCCCTCAGCTCTCTGAACAAAGTGACAAATGGCTTTCAAATATGCCTTGTATTTGGCTGAGGAGAGAACAAACTTCATGAATATTTACCCCACAGATTTCCTCACTTAAAATTTCTTTATGAATATTTCTTCTGTAGATTCCATGCAATTAAGTGAATAAGTGATAGGTAGCAACCTTTGTTTTTCAAGACCAATGCTATGCAGCAGCAAAAGGAACAATTGCCTGCCTAAGCTTTTGTCGTCCTTGAAATGGCTCTGTAATAAAACTCAAGTAACTCAGTGCTTAGTCAGGCCATGAATCCATACTATAACCTTAAAAGTGCCGTACCTTGCTCTGCACCTATTTCACATAATTTTTTTGACGAACATACTCCATTATGGAAGAGGAACCAAAGTCTGTAATCAGCTGTTTGTAGATAAACAGAAAACCTAACTGAACCATCAAGGTGGAATCAGAGAGAGATCACATCAGCATTACAGAGAAATCACTCAGGAAAAAAAAAATCACTACTAGCAACAAAAAGGATTAATCATCCAGTGTTATTCTGGCAGTTTAGGATAAGAGCAAAACAACCAAGCCTAGGTGCTTCTAGGAAAGGATGAAAGGTTTTCGTAGTATCCACTTGAAGACCATTCTTTCATGAAACCAACTGAAAAGGAAGATAACTCAAGTTGTATATCTTAAGAATGTCATAACGATGTCTTACAAAAATCAGAGACCAGGTTTTTGGGTGCGGGTCTTCCAGCAGAGTAAGGCAGACCCAGGTGAGCTCCCAGATGGGCAACCCTGGGTATCCATGGTTGTGTCCCAGCTGGGCAGGGTTTTAGGAGAAAATGGCACCTAGAGTATTAGCAGGAAGTAAATGGGGTATGGATGCTTGAAAAGTAGATCCCACTTGAGTTGTCCAGAGTTGCTTCAACATTTATGTCTCCAAGCCAGGGAAGGATTGAGTGAGACATGTATGAATTGTCTCCTGTGAAAAACAAGGAAGATTTTGGGTAAAAACATAAAAGTCTGGTGTTGCTTGTGGTTTATGATTACATAAAGCAGGGAGAGGTATTCCTTGTCCAAGTGATTCCAGTCTGAGTTTCAAAGAATGGTCCCTTCACTGCTACCTTGCCTGCTCTTGTCAAGTTAGGTCATAATGTGATCATGCCATTAATCTCCTTGCTGTCCCAAATTTCCATCAAAAAGCAGCTTTTTTTCACAGCTGCAAATAGGAGTATTTGGCTGAGCTGGGGCACTGTGGGTTGCTTTGGGACCCTTCCCCAGTCTGGGGGTTGTATGTCATCTGCTCAGGGCCATGGACTGCAACTAACCAAGGTGACCCGTGGCCCATCTCAGTCTGAAAATGTGTCACAGAACCATGGGATCACCGAATCATTCGAGTTGGAAAGTATCTGTAAGATCATGGAGTCCAACCATTCCCCCAGCACTGCCCATGTTCCCAGGTGCCACATCTACGTGTCTTTTAAATCCCTCCAGGGATGGGGACTCCACCCCTGCCCTGGGCAGCTGTGCCAGGGCTTGGCAACCCTTAGGAGGAAGAAATTTTCCCTGATATCCAATCTAAACCTCTGTGGCCCAACTTGAGGCCATTTCCTCTTGTTCTATTGCTTGTTCCCTGGGAGAAAAATGTCCCTTCAGTAGAGAAAGTTGTGTCTGGATCTTCAGAAATGTTCAGCCCCTTTGATCACAGATGGGTTTGCAGAGATGCTCAACACCCACTTAGGCAACAGAAATCTTATTTTTGAAGGATTGGAAGCACTGGAATATCTGCCCAGGAGGTGTGGTACCAGGGGTGGCTGCCTGGAGCCCTGCAAAAAGTTCACCTCCTTTTCTAGAAGTGAGTCTTGTCTGAAAACCTCTCCAAAAGCCCTTTGGATAACCTGGTCCTCATGCTGCCTTGCATGAGGGGGTCCCAAGACCCACTGAGTCAGAGCAAAACCTGGCACAGCTCTCTCCTGCTCCCTGCCTCGCATCACCGAGTCAGAATGAATGCTGGGATCAGGGACTAGATTAAAATTGGGCAGAAACAGGGATGTCTAACAAATGTCTTGCTCACAGATGAGGTGTTTCTACTCTCAGCCAGCAATTGCAAAGCTGGGAGCATAATGAAAGGCACCCTCCTGAACATTTTACATTTTTTTTCCTATTCCAAAATGTCTACTTAGGCATTTTATCCTTTCCAGTTGGTCTCATTTTCTCCACTCTTGCAAATCACTGCTATTAATTATGCACCCATGGCTAAGATCCCCTGCAAAGAGGACTCCTGCTCCAGCCTGCAGCAAAGGAGGGGTTACCGGACTTCTTCGGGGAAGAGAAAGCACTGCTCCACCCTGAAGGGATCATTCGGCTTTGGAGAGAGGAGCTGACAGCTGTTTTTTATTAGGATTGAGGCCTTTAAAAGGCAGTGTTAGGGTAGGGGTGGGACCTTTGGTCCGGAAGAGAATCCTTTTCTGTTCAGTCCCAGGGCTGGAAGGTCAGGCTTGAGTGGTTTCCAGCCAAATGGCACAAAAGTCAAGAAACTCTACTTTGATTTTCCTCTGGCTGGTGATGGGAGCTGGGCTGGTGCAGTGGGACTAGAATTGGTCACTGCTGTGGCTTGGACTGGGCACGGACTGGGTGCTCCTGCAGCACAGGTGATGAGTGATGATATTAGAGACAAGGTGGGGAGACAAAACCCACTGAAATTTAAGAAAAATGGATAGTGGCTACAACTTTACAGGCAGGTAATTGGGATGTTAGTGCACAAAAATGTCTGTTACTTAAGGGCAGGAGAATAGAGGGAGAATAATGTTTCAGGCTTGCATTTCACCCTGGAAAATGCTATAATATTCTGCAGGATGTCTGGTGGAGGAGAAATCTCAGGTTGCTGCAATTTTGCTGATTTACAGAGGTGGCCTTGCATGCCAGAGGAAGGACGAGGAGTGGCCTCATCCCCTTTTAAAGCTGTCCATGCTATAGGTACAAGGCAGTTTGCATACGACCTCTGTAGGATCTGGCACCCATCTCCAGGGCTGGGCACTACAAGAAGAACCACAGAGGTTTTGCCTCCCTCTGGCTGCAACTTCTTGAGACAAAAAGCTCCTTGGCGTAATTTGCCTTAGAGCTGCCAGGCACAGTGGGGGCTGCATCCCCTCCACACACGATGAGGTGTGGCTGTGATAGATGCTCACACATCACTCCTCTGCATCTGCAGGGATGCTCCTCTGCATCCCAGCCCCTGCTGGGTCCCTGCCAAAGTGTATTCTTTTATTAAGCCCCCGTCTGGTTTCAGAACAACTTCAGGTTAAAAAAAAAATTCATGTATCAGAAGCTGTCTTCCTCTTCCCAGAGATGTGGCACTTCTCCCTGGATCCTGCACAGATCAGGAAGGGCTGTATCCAGTCTTGCAGCAATGTATTTGCCCCTCAGGAGTATCAGTGAGGCAGAGTCCAGAGGAAGTACTCCTTCAGTATGTTCCCTATTCTTGATTTAATTTGGAGGAACTTCACTTTCTCAGTCCTTACTTTTTCATATATGCTCCCGCTTTTCAGCATTTTGCAAATTATTTTAGCATCAAATAGTCTTTGCTTGTTCTGCTTGTCAGAAAAGAAAGCATGTGGGTGAATATTCAAAATTCATATGATAATAATTTGGTTTATTCTTAGTAGATGGAGGAACCTTTAAAAAAAAAAAGTTCCTATCAATGCTTGAAATTGAAACTTAGAGACCCAGTGAAAAACTTGTATCTGCTTAAACTAGTAAATAAATAGGGCCAAAGGCACAAAGCTGGTCACTGACCTATAATTTATTATTATTCATTGTTTCTCACCAAAAAAACACTCACCAAAGTCAATGCAGGGCTTGGGGGGTTGAAGAGGGATGTTTCCTGATGCAGAGTGCGGATAATGGAGCTTAGTTTTGGGTAATGGAGCTTAGTTTTACATTCCAGTTGTGCATTGGGCCAGTAAATGGCTACTAGCTCAAAGTTATTTATATTTGTAGCTGGAGCCTGTGCCCGAAGATGGCCAGAATACTTGTTTAAAATGGAGGAATGGCATCCTGTCACGTGTTCTGGCACCTTCCAGCCGCCAATCCCAGCTAAATAATGTAAAAACCTCCTTGGGAGCACTTATCCATGGCTCCTTTGGCTGTCACATGCAGAACACACACACTGCTGCTGGGTGAAGTGGTGCCCTACCCGCTGTGGGGAGATGATGGCTTTCAGAGCTCATTCATAGCACGCAGCATCTTGAAACCCACTGATAAAACCGTAATACCACACCCCACAGTACACATAATTGTGTCATATCATTAAATATTTGGAGAGTGCCACAACTTGGCACACTGCTGTGGAGATTTTTTAGGTTGAAGGAGCATGGCCCCCTGCTCCGGAAGAGTTTACGGTTGGGTCCTGGATCTGCAGATGTTTAATGTTATCCTGAGTCATCCATGGAGGGTCTTCTCCTGTGGGGGAGGATGGAAGAAGTGAGGGTGAGGAGATACATGCATGAAAACAAATGATAAATGAAATGCTACTGAAGGCAGCGAGGGCATTAGTAACAGAATATGCTGGTTTCGTGTCTGTGGTTGGTGGAAATCCAGTTGAGCTCCTCACCACCTGTGTGGTATCTTGCTCTCAATGGCAGAGTTACAGTTTATGTAGTACCAGTCTAGGAAGGTCTGCAACAGATTTAGAACTTTTGCAAGGCGTTGCAGGACTCCTTCTTGCTTCTGAGTCACATTTGAGGTCAGGGACAGGTGTAGCTGCGGTCTGGGTGAGGGGAGTCTCGCCTGTGCTGCCCATGGTAGCTTTGAAGACTGGTGTCAGTCTTCTGAGGTTCAGCAGACACCGTATCACTCCCTCCAGGGGCCTGAAAAGACATTGTGGGGAGGTGGGGGTCAGTCTTTTCTCCCATGTAACAAGCAATAAGACCAGAGGAAATGGCCTCAAGTTGCACCCTGGGAGGTTACAGTTGGATATTGCAAGAACTTTCTTCCTCGTAAGGGTTGTCCGGCCCTGGCACAGTGAAGTCCCCATCCCTGAAGGGATTTAAAAGCCATGTAGATGTGGCACCTGGGGACACGGTTTAGTGCTGGCTTGGCACTTCTGGGGGATGTTTGAACTTGATGATCTTACAGGGCTTTTCCAACCTAAACGGTTCTGTGCTTCTCAGCTCCACAGACACTCTTCATAAATCCTGCAAGGACTTGCTGGTAGATTTGGAGAGATTTTCAAGTTTTGGAGGTTGCCTGGTGCAACAGATGACAATAAAGCCTTATCATCCAGTCCAGCATCTTTCTGACATGCTAATGAATTCCTTATAGCAACCCAAAGGGATTTCTAAAGATTAGCAAGAAGATGATTTTCCAAACATTTAAGTCTAATAACTAGGTCAATTAGGAAGTGCAATCCAGAAAATACCCAGCTGCCTCCACTTCTACTAATGGATGGATACAGCCACACTCTGTGCAAAGTCTTTCTTTGCAGCCTGCAAAGCCAAAGAGGGTTGTTTGCTCAACATCCACTTGCTTCCCCTGGGGCTTTTGGAAAGTTTATTTATTTATTTATTTATGGTTTGTTTATTGTCACACTGGTGTGACCAGTTCTGTTTTATGAAAACCCTGTGGAAAATGGTGAATCACGTTGTCTTCTGATGATGAAAATAGAATAGCTTTGACCCACAGAAGCAGTAGGAAAGGTAATGACTGCTAAACTTTTAGATTTAAGTCACTGGTTCAGCACACAGATCCTGTGAAACAAAACCCCACATGCACACCTTGGCAGCTCCCCACCTCCCAGGTGTCCCAAAAGTGCCCATGCTTTGCCACCAGACCCACACCCCAGTGTGTGCATGAGGAGCAGGAGACAAAAGCCTGCAACATTTCAACAATGGACGTCCCTGATTCATCAAAGAACACAGCATGTCACACAGAGATTGGGTATTTAAACATGTGCTGAAATAGTTTGGCCTGTCAGGGTCTGGGGACTTGTCCGTGCACAAAATTGTCTCACATTAAAGCCTGGTGTGGTTTTAAACTTCCCAAAGCTCTTCCTGAATAACTCCCTATATGCATGTGGGTAGTCCAGAGCATATTTATCCTATATCCTTTATGTATACATCTTTCTGGTTTCTTACTCCTTTTGGCTTGTATCTCCTGTGTCCTGCCATCCTGATGAACACAGGGGCAAGCAGCTCCCATGAACACTGCAAGGAGTAAATACTTGTACTCCAGAGCCATTTTAAAATGATTCCTCAGCCTGTCAGATGTGGCATTTTGTGGTGGCCCTGGCAGTACTCAATGACTGTAGAGGGATTTTCTAACCTTAAAGATTCTGTGATTCTGAGCCTTAACAAACTGTTGGAGCTCAAGACAACCACACAGACTGGAGCCAGCTCCTTCTTTCCATATTCCTCCTCCACACCATCCTGCTTTGCCCTTCACCTCTCAGCACCAATATTCAGACCATGAAGATTGATGGTAGGATTTGTCTGGCTGTGTTGTTTGCACAGTTCTGAGCACAGCAGGTCCTACTGCAAAATCATGAGTGTTACAATTACTGCTACTTACTGCTTCTGCTCCTGTTGATTAATAACAACAGCATTTTCCCTACAGCCCTTTAAAGATTAAGGTAATTTGGAAAAAGGCTATTTGTACAGAAATCAGAGCATTTGCACAGAAAGTTGGACTGCAATAGATATACCAGGCAATTTCCCCATGCAAAAAAGTCCTCCTTGGAGAACTCTGACAAAACCTCCTCCTTGTAGGTGCACATTTCTAGGGGCCAGAGGGATGGGAGGAGGGCCAGGGAAATGCGAGTTTGGAGCAGTTTGAGCACTTCTGGGCAACTGTCACACAAAGAAAAATGGACACACTGTGCAAAGCTGCTGGCAAAACTGGGTCTTAAACAAATAATATAGTGGCTTTGGGAATTTGGGGTTGTGTGTGCAGGGTTCTCTGCAGTTCACATAGGACCATTTGCGACCTCTGTATGTGAATGCAATCAGCACAGGGACAAAAAGTTATCCTATATAAATAGCTGTCCCCAAAACAGATCTTTAGGAAACTTGTTCTGAGTCTGTTGATCCAGGGTAAAGCATTTATTCTCCTCTTTTCTTTCACCTGAAACCCACAATTAAACAAAATAAAAAAATGACACTGGTACTTTTGCAACCAGTGCCCATTTTTTCAGAGCCCATAGCTGACACAAATGTCTTAAATTCAGATTCATGAGGCCTGATGTTCAGAAGCCAGTTGTGCTTTCCTTTCTTACAGGGTTTTTATCTTAACCTTTTTTCTTCTTTTTTTTTTTCCTTTTCCTTTTCCTTTTATTTTCCTTTTTACTGCTTTTGTTTTCTTTTTTTCCTTATTCTTTTTTTCCTTTTTCTCATTCCTTTTTCTCTTTTTTGCTTTTCTTCTCTTATTTTTATTTTTCCCTTTCCTTTTCCTATTTATTCATCTCTTTCTTAATTTTTCCTTTTATTATTTTTTCTTTTCCCCCTTTTTTCCTTTTCTGTCTTTGTTATCTCTTTTTCTTTTGTCCTATTTTAATTTTTTAATTTTATTTTTCTTTTCCGGTTTCCCCTTTTTTCTCTTCTCATTCTCTTCTCTCTCTTTTTTTCATTTCTCTTTTCTTGTATCCTTTTTTTTTCCTCCTTTCCTTCTTTTTATTTTCCTCTCCCCCCTCCCCCGACCTTTCCTTCTTTTTCCTTTCTTCCCTTTTCCTCTTTTTATATTCCTTCCTCTTTCTCTTTCTCTAGCAGGCAATCACCAACCCCGAAACCGACCTGAACGCAAAAACCAGACCTCAACATCTGCCCTTTCCACCGATTAAAGACAGATGAGAGAAGAGGTTGTGGAACGTGCAGGCTGACAGCAGGACGTGGTGAGGTACGACGAGAGCAGGGCTGCCGGGCGGTGATTCCTTACCCTCGCAGGAGAACCAAATCCACCTGACAGCCCCGAGCGTGTCCTTGTCCTCTCCCCGGGCAGCTCCGAGCGCGGAGCACCCTCGGGAACGCTCACGTTCCCACGTTTCCGGAGAAAACACCGACTCGCTATTTTTCTTGCTAATCATTGCTAATCATTAACCGCTCGTTAGAATAACAGCCTCGGCTCCCGCCGGGTCCCCGCCACCCCCGGGGGCCGCGGCCCGGCCCCCCCGCTCGGCCGGCCCCGCTCCCGAGGGGGTGTGCGGGGATGGGGCGCGGGGAGGGGGATGCGCGGAGCCCCGCGGAGCGCCGGCCCTGCCCGCGGGGGGATCCGCGGGGCGCGGAGCCTTTTGTTATGCTAATCCGGGCTGACATCACTCCGCATATCAAAGCCGAGGGGGCCGCATATAAGGCGGCTCTGGGGGCCGCCCCGGCAGAGCGGCCCCGGCCCCCGCGCAGCCCGGCCCGGGCGGAGGTAAGCGGGGACCGAGCGCGGTGCCAGCCGCTGCCGGCAGCGGTGGGAGGGGACAGCGGCCCGGCGGAGCCCCTCGAAACACCGAAGGTGCGGACGTGGCCAAGAACAGGGCTTTGCGGGGCGTGAAGGGAATTGCAAGGAGAGGGGATGCATCCCGGAGCAATGCACGGGAGCAGGGAGACCCGGGGAGGTACGAGGGAGAGAGGAATCTCCGAAGCTGCAGGACAGACCTGGAAGATGTCAGAGACGGAGGCGGCTTGGAGACTGCAAGGGAGAAGGGAGGCGTGGGGACTGCAAGGGAGAGGGGAGACCCGGAGGACTGCAGGTAGAAGGGAGACCTGAGGGGATGCGTGGGGCGGGGAGACCCGGGGGGATGCTAGGGAGAGAGGAGGCTTGGAGACTGGTAGGGAGAGGGGATACTCGGGGAGATGCAAGGAGGGAGGAGACTCGGAGGTTGCATTAGAGAGACCCGGCGAGGGGAAGTGTGAGTGCAGGAGAGAAGGGAGGACCTAAGGGAGACGGAGACCCAGAGGGTTTAGAGACACCCATGACCGATGAGCTGCAGGGCAGAGGAGAGACCCAAGAGTTGCAAGGGACTGTAGACCCAGGGGCTGAAGGCAGAGGGGAGGCTCAGAACTGCACATGTGCAGGGCGATGCAAGGAGCTGCAGTGGGGAGTGGAGTCCGGGAGGCTGCCGGGTGGCAAGGACTTGCAGGGGCTGCAGGGCAGAAGGGAAATGCAGAAGGCTGCGAGGGAGAGGGGAGACCCGGCAGCTGGAATCAGCCCCACCATGCCCTATTCCTTGTCCCTGCTCCCGGTCCTCACTGCAGGTCAGTTGGGGATGTGCTACCCCTAAACCAGGCTGCTGTGCTCCTGAAGAGAGCTGCAGGCTGGGTCAGGTGGATGTCTTTCCTTCTTGGGTGGGAAAGCTGGAAAAATGAGAGCTGGATACTCACAGGTTTATATACAGTTCAGATTGCCTGTTCCCATCCCTGAGTGCAGACTCTTGGAGGTGTCGGATGAGAGCGTTCTCTGTGTACAAGAGAGGGGCTGGCTGCAAATAGCCTTGAGGTGAAGAGAAAAGAGAGCTTTGAGTTAAAAACAGCTCCTCTTTTTAGGAGTCCACAGGCCACTTGCTGCTGGTTTGATCAGTGACCCAGAGCATGCCAGAGCTGTAAACATCACGTCTGCCCCAAAGAGTGTCCCTCCCCTCCCCTTGCAAATTCCTCTTGCAAATGTAACCTGTGCTGGACTGAGTGGAAAAAGGCATTACTACTTCCCCAAATAACAGGGGTGCAATTGCAGGCCAAGTTTGCAGTTCTTTGGGTGGGTTTGGGGGAGTTAGATCATTTCTCTTCCTCTCCAGGGGTTGAAAAAAACCCTAAACTGTGACTTTTTCAAGGCAGAGAGGGAAAGCAGAGAATGGTGTTGGCTGGTCAGGTTTAGTGAGAGAGTTTTAGACCATCTGAGACATTTTACACCCAATTCTTGTGTTGTCCAGCAGTTCATGGGAGGAAGATAAGGGGTCTGAAATATCTAAATGGACACTAAAGGGCATGGGCAGGATTAAGCATTTTAGGTTTCCAGTGTGCTCGTGAAGGGGTGGGAAGAAAAAGGCTCCCAAAGACTGAAAAATACAGAAATACTCTGAAACAAGAAGTATGTGTGCCTGGATGCTCATGGGAGCATTGCCTTCAAGGGACGCATCAAACCCAAATCCAAGTGGGCATTAATGAAAAACAACCCATGGCAATGAAATCCTGCCTCCCTTGTAGGCAGGCAGTTTTGTCTCGGACTTCAAGGGAGCCGGGAACTTGCCCCTAGAGGTTATTAAAATCCTTTGTAGTAACACCACTTCTCTAGTAACCCTTTACACCAGGCTTTGGGGATGGGATAGCCAAAAAGCAGGCTGAATGGAAAAATGTGCTGAAGATGGCAGAGAAAACACCCAGAAATATTGCTTTCCCCCAGCCCAATTGCTCCCCAAATGGGGATATTGAGGCAGAAAACTGGAGTTGGGCAAATCCAGAGCTGGGGATCAGGTCAGATGCCCTTTTCCCAGTGTAAGGGAAAGTGATGCTGACTGCTCCAGCTATTCCCAGTCCCTTCCCAAACCCCTCTGAGGGGGTGATACGGGGGGATGCACAGTCACAGTTTGGGAATGCCAGTGTGCCGTGCGATGGGCGGTGAGACTCCAGAGGTGCAATGTGGTGGGCAGGTTTGTCTGTTTATTTTATTATTGGCTTTCTCATGGGGTGGGAAACCACTGCAAAGACCACAAAAAGCAGCCTGGAGCGGTGTCTGAAGTGAATAACTGAAGGGAAACCCATTTACTGCTATTAATACCGCTGCTAAAATAAGCAAGCCATGCCCTGAAGACAGAGAGGACCCCTCTAAGAATTTAAGTCCTGCACCTGGTTTGTTTATTTGTTTGGCCTGAAGAAAGGAAAAACAACACAAAGAAAAGGTGGGGGGCGGGGGGTGGAAATCCTTGAAAGCTTTTTTGTCTCCTCCTGGCTGCTCCCTGGAGACAAAAATGGGATTTTATGTTTACAAAGTTGCAGCCTTTTCCGTGAGCTCCAGGTGCCCGAGGACTTGGAAGAAGTGAGAGGCAGAGTTAATGAGGTGAGAAGGAAAGCAGAAGGGAAAGAGCAAAACACATTTGTTTTAGTAGATCAGAGAGAAACATCTGCAGGGCATGGGCACCTGCATTAAGTCGGGAAATGCAGTTTTTATAATTTGTCTTCTCTGCAGAAAAAGAGGGAGGAAAAAGAAATCTGGAAAGAGGGAAGGGAGAGATGAATAGCTGAAGATTTGGGATAGTCTAAAGATTTATCTTTTTTTTTTTTTTCCTTTTTCCTGAGCAGTTGCACAAACTTTTTGGAGAAGGGGAAAAAAACCCCCCACTAAAGCAAAGCAGCGAATGAAGCCTTGCCATGTGCAGGGTTAAATGGAAACACACAATCAGACCATAACTCAGGGTGTAATTCAACCCATACGGTTTGTCTGTCTGTTGACTCGAAAGGTTGTATCAAGGCTTGGCAAGGGAGGGGACTGAGAAGGGATAATCCAAACTTTTTCGTGATTCATAAACCACTCCTTTGCAATTTGGATAATAGATTTCTCCCTCACAGTGACTCACTAACCTTCAGAGTTAACCACAGCTCAGGCTCTTTCTCCTTTCAGGTTGTTCATCTCCAAGAACGAGCAACACCCAAACTGAAGGAAAATACACTGTGCAAAATATTAGGAAAACGCTTTTTTTTTTAGTTTTTCTTTGGAGAAGCTGATTTCCTTCAGCAAGCGGGGGAAGGTGGAGAAAATGAAGCCAAGTCTGCGATTTTTCTTAGCTGGTTTTCTGTTGTTGATTCTGCAGACGGGGCTTTGCTATGGGATAAAATGGATGTAAGTACCTGGCTCTATCTCTGCATGTTTAATGTTTCTGTAGGCATTGCTGGTCTCTTACCCATTTGTACAACTGCAGTTTGAGGCATGCTGTAAGGCTGCTTAAAGAGCAGCAAGCGCTGCAGTTCTCCAGGCATTCATTGATTTCAAGTGTGTGTACTAGGGGCTTATGCTAACAATACGTCTCCATCTTCTTTCCAAAATATGCACGATTTAGGCTCGTTGGGGTTTTTTTCTCCTTGTTGATACCAAAGGAAAGGCACACACTTGAATGCTCACATGAGCCACTTAATGAAATTTCTAGGGTTAGCTCCTGCCACGCTGGGAAGCTCTGCCACCACGACCACTGGTCGTGCTGAGAGCAGCAGGGACGGCAGCTGAGATAATGCTGCCCATCTCCAGCCACAGGGGATGCTTGACAGATAACATGGGTTTTTTGTGGACCTTTTAACCTCTGAATTTTGTGAAGGGTGTTAAAAATGAGGCGAGGAGGTGGGAGAAGGGGGGAGAAATACCAGGGACCGTGGTCAAGTCTGGATTAAATTTCCTTGGAGGTAATGTCACTGCAAAGTGAAAACACTATCTCATTTCTTTGCTTAAGCAAGCAATCAATTAGTTGCTTACTGCAAAATAAACAAACAAGCCCCTCTAACACCAATCTGGTTTCATGTCCTTGATGAGTGATCTGTCTTTTCTGCTTGGGTTTGGAGCTGGGCACAAAATAAATAAAGGGATGTGGTTTTACCTCAAATGAGCATCTTCTGTTAAAGAAAAGGCACAGTAACATGAATGCCAGGAAGACTCTGTAGTGCATTGAGGCAAGGATCTTTGGGTTAGGTGGTGAAATTGGGGCAAGTGTTCTGTTGCTCCTTCTGCCACAGACTCCATGCTATGTCTAATTCCCGTTCTGTGTTCCAATCATTGTCATTTGAGGCTCTGCCCATGCCACTTTTTGTAAGGGCTTAAATGTGGATAACTGCAAGTTAAGGTATCCTGTTGGAGCCAGTGTTGTCACTGCCCATCATGCAGTCAGAGGAGAGAGGATCTTCCAGATGGCGATTCACCTTCTCCAAACAGAGACATTCAACAGAAATGTCAGGGGATGTCCTCTGGAGGTGTCATGGACTGCAGGGAACTGCTAGAGACCACACATGTGCCTTTTGTATCCATAAGGAGAAGCAGAGTGAATCCCCCCATAGGGTGTTTAAATGCACATGTCAGGTGGGAGGAATAGTCAGCTACTTTAGGGCATCTTTCAGGGTGATGTAGTGGGTGACATCCTGGCCTATGGCAGGAGGTTTGGAACTAGATGATTTTTAAGGTTCTGTCCAACCCAAACCATTCTATCATCTTTCATTTGCTGTTTCCATATTCTAAGGATGATCTTGGAAGTAGGGGAGAGTCAGGATATGATTTGCTCTTCACTCTCTTGGCTTTACACCTTGTAGCAGTCAACACAGCTCAATTACACAGCCCAGCTGTTTCTTTCTGCCAGCTTCCTCCAGCCTTCAGGCTCTCACCCCGCACAGGGTAGGCATCTCCTTTCTGCAGGACGTTCAACAACATGTCCGTGGGACTCGTTTGCAGCCTTTATTTCTACGCAGCACACAAATAAAGCTGTTTTGTGGCACCCTGATTCAGCAGGGCACTTATGTGTAGAACCATGACTGACTGGAGGGGCTTGCCCATAGGCTTGTCATTGGTGTCCCACTTAGGCAAGGTGCTAAATCACGAGTGAAGGGCTTGGGTTCCTCCAAAGGGCAGGGGCGAGATGAGCTTCAGAGGGAACCTGATAGTGTGGTGACAAGCCATAGACATTAAAAACTGCTGGGAGGCAGGGCACGGCCCCTAAGAGCTTTGCTGGCAGAAGGAGCCTTTTGGCTGCTAAGTGGTTAAGCTGCAAGGGTTGCTTTTGGGGATGGGTGGGGGGAGAAGCAGTTGGAGGCAAGACCCCGCAGTTGCCGCTCCTCCCCTTCCCAGCAGACATATCCTCCCTATCGAAAAGCGAGTGGGGAAGATGAAAGCTGGGATTACAGCGGCATTTGAAGCATGAACTGCATCCAGATGCGCCGCCGGGGCTCCCCTCACACCTGTTTAGAACCTGGCAGAGACCCGTGCTCCCTGTCCACGGCGCTCCGCAACTGGGATGATGCCAGCTGGGATTTCACAAAATTATGTTCGGTTTTTCTTTCATTTGCTGTTTCTCCTCTTTCCCCGCTCTTGTTTTCCTATGGAAACATGGGCCAATTTTCCCTGCTCTCCATCACTCTTTTTCCTTGGGGCTCAGGGACTGTCCTTAGAAGTCACATGGGTAAATTCTTGGCAAACAGAGTAACAAATACTGAGTAATACCTCAGACCTGCAATCCCAGCCCCAGACTCACATTCTGTACAATCAAAATCTGCTCCTTCCCTCCCTTGCTCACGGGCGGAGAGCGGGGAAAGAAGGACGGGATGAAGAGGGAGGAAAGTGCTACGAGATGTTTTCAGTTGTGGGCTTGTCTCAGTGGCCTGCCTGCTGCGTCGTTTTTGTAGGCACAGTGCCAGAGGCGAGCTTCAAAGAGGATTTGGGAGGGGAAGGGGGAGATAAGGAGGTGGGTCTCACCAGCCTGGAGAAGAGGGAGCAACTGATATGAAAGGCGATAGGAAATTCAATTTTGATTCAGTGTGTGATGTAATTGCTGGAGGAGGGGAAGAAGAAAAACATACTTTTCAGCCATTTAGGACTTCTCAGTAACACAAATATCCCCTGTAAATTAGTAAAAGCAGGGAGAAGGTGAAAAAAAAGATTTATTTATTTTATTTTACTTGGCTTATTTTTATGAGTTCTGTGGTCCAGATCCCCAGCTGTTGTAAATTGGCATTGAGCACCACCAAACATACAGCATGATGTGTGGGCAGTCAGCATCTTGTAAACATGCTCTTGCTGATGGAGAAATTTTCTGTCTTGGGCTCTTCCATCTGAGCTCCAGAGAGCTGCTCAGGTGTAAAGCCAGAGGATGGACAGATCTCTGCTGGATCAGGGTTGCTGTGAGAGGCAGCCTTTCCCTTCAGTGTATATGAGACCCTGAGTCTTATTTTCGCAAACACTTTTCCATCCTTAGAGCGAGGGGGTGGGGGGTGTTGCATCATTTTGTGGTCCTCAGTGTTGTTTTGTGTCACAGTGGCTGGGGAGGGAAGGCAGCTATCAGTTTCAATGGGATTTGTCTTAGGGCCAATGCATCTAAGAACTCTCCTGCCTTCCCCTTCTCCTTGTGCAACCCCTTTAGCTTTCCCAGGAGGGCTTGGGCTTGACCAAGCAGGTGCTGGAGCAACTTGTTTGGGGAGAACTGAAAAACAGATGAGCACTAGAGGGAGCTGCAGCCAGATGTGCACGCCCCAGAGGTCTGCAGATGTTGGGGCTGTCCAGGCACAGAGTAGCTTTTGCGGCACTTTTGCCTCCACAAGTTTTGGCATCTCCTCTGCCCCTATGTGTTGAGTGTCACCTTCAATGCAAGAGTGGTTGTAAATAATCCAAATGCAACAAGTGGTTTGGGTTTGGTTTTTTTTTTGGGTTTTTTTTGCATGGCTTGCAGAATAAGCCCAGGACAGCAAGTACTGGCATTAAGAATATCATCGTTTTAGGTGGAGCTTGGTCACTTTGGGAAGCCCCTGCCTGTCCTGCTGTGGTGGTCCAATCATGCCCCATGCGCTCTAGAGCCATTCCCAGCTGAGCACCATTCCCAGCTATTGCTGCACAATTCCCATGGCTAAATCGCAGCCCTTCAGAAGCAAAAGGTGGCTTTGCTGAACACAGGATATCCCCCAGCCCACCAACCTGGAGCAGTCTTTCTGCAGCCAGCAGAAAGCAGGGGAGAAATGGAAAGATTCCGTGCTTCCTGGCAGCTCCTGCTTCTCTCCTTCAACCAGCAGCGGGAGGGAGCTGGGACGTGGGGATGTGGGCGCCTGAGAGGAGCCCGTCTGCCTGGCAGGGGACTCCAGATGAGCTGCTGTGAGAGGGCTGCAGGAGGGGAGCAGGCTCAGGGCGAGGAAAGGGGGGGACCGTGTCTTTGAAGTTTGCTCTTCGCTCCATAGGCAGCTCAGGAAAACTTGACAGAGCCGCACGGCCTTCCTCGGCACTCGGCGAGCCAGCTCCCTGCTGGCATCCACTTCAGTCAGCCCTGGGCTCCAAGTCAACGGCCTCGTGCCCACCACTGCCAGCACTGAATCTGGCACCATATCTGAAAGCAGCTCTTATTTTAAGCTTTTACTTCAGGATTGGTTTCCCCCCCGCCACACACACTTCTCTCCCTCTTCCTCCTCTTTCTTTCTTTTTTTTTTTTTTAACCATATAAATCCTACTTCTCCGTTTGAAAAGACTTTGCAGAACCAGGGGAAGCATTTACCAGGATATGTGGTGTCTTTCCCAGCACTTGTGGTCCCCGGACTGGGACTGATGTGGGGCGGGTGGCAGGGGCATGGGCTGCCTCTGACGACCAGGAGCTTAGACAAGGTTATTGTAACACTCCTGCAAGCCTTTTCCAGATGAAAACCTGAGAAAATGAGGCTCCTGCAGATTAAAAACCTTCAATGAGATCAAATACAAAAGGAACCCTCAATCTCTGCCTCTCTTTATTAAAATTTACCACACACTTCACTCTCCACTGCCATGTAATTTTGTCAAGATCTCTTTGTTTCACCCAAATCCCTGCAAGATTAAGGGGCTTAGGAGTAGGCATTAAAAAGAGTGCCTTTGCAGAAAGCAAAGCTGACAGTTTGGAGCAGAAGTTCACGGTTTCACCAACAGTTCCCCTGTGAGACCTTCTCAGATCACATCACACAAGGGAGGATGGGGAGATGCCTCCAGAGAGGAGATCCTTCCACTCTTCAAGGGTGCTTTAGAGGACATTGATGCTTTGCTGATCAATTCCAGGAGGTTTTCTCCCTTTGGCTTGACCAGGAGCAGTGTCCTACTCACAGTGGACCTTGTAAACCAAATAATGTGTGGCTTTCACTGAAATCTGCTGAGATCTGAAGGTGCTTCTCCCAGGCTGCAGCTCCTATGAATAGTCTTCTCATGGAGCCCAGATCTGCAGGAATGGGCCCATACCTCTCAAAGGACCTAACACTGCAGAGCATTCATGTTTTCAAATGAATTTATTAACTGCCTGAGATCATTAAAAGAGTAAACGAATGTCATGATCCATCCATGCATCATATTTCCTCTGTAATTATGTTTATGGTTTTCTGTCAGTATCCATAGCTTCAACTGAAAGTCCTGCTATGCTATATATAAAGCAGGAGATGTTTGGTTTAGGGCCTGTTTATTTAAAGGGAGAGGTCAAATATGTATATTTTAAAAAACCCTGAAACAACCACCCCTCAGTTGTCTGGAGAATGAAGGATGGGGTAGGAGAGTTAAGGGACAAGATCATGATGCTATCAGGAGGAAACAGTGAAAAACAGAATTTATAGGGTGGAAGCAGGTAAAATCTCCTTTTCAGATGAAGGGTGTGAGTCCACAGAAAGATGGGGATGTCAGGGATTTTCTTCCCAGGTTGAGGAATGAAGGCTGTTCTGCTAATTGTGCCCTAGAGGGCTGCTTTTTCAGGCTGACTGTGCCCCTTTGGATTGAGTTTCCCTCCCAGTGCTGGTGATCAGTGGATACTGGGTGAAGATAGGACAGAGACCCACCACCCAATCCTACCCTGGACCAGACTGTCCTGGAGGAAGTTGGTTTTCTTTCCACTGCCCCACAAATGGACACTGTTTCCCAAGAATGTCCTTTGCAGGTGGTGGGTATCCCTCTCCTGATGCTGCCAGGATTTAGGAAGCAGGGAGGGGTGGTCATTTCCACAGGGAAGGTTTAGAGTGACATGGGATGGAGAAGACATTCCTGAATGTAGGACAGAGGCTGGGCAAACCTGGGCTGTCAGCATGGACTCCATGACCTAATAGGTCTCTCACATTCCTGATCTGTGATTTATAAATGCACTTTTCGGTCTCGGCAAGTGACTGCAGTAACTGAGTTTTCTTTTCCATCTCCATTACCTTTTACTTTTTCCTCCTGACGCTTGGAGATGTTTCCAATTATAGGTTCTCACAAGCAAAGGTGTGAAGTTCAGGCCTGGGAGATGTTCAGAAAACACCTTCCTGCATCTTGCACTTTTATTCTTGGTGGGCTCCCTGGAGCTCGGCTCATTCTATGACAGCCATTGCTGCCATTTACAGAGTTCTCACCAATGGGAAGGTATTTTCCCCTCTTCCATGAAGCAAATGTCTTTCTCGCTACATTATAAACCCACTTCAGGCCATCTGTAATAGCACCATCTCATTGCATCACATCCCCTTTTTTCACACGGAGGATGAGTTTCAGTCTGAGTTAAGCTTTCATCCCAACCTGTAGGTAGTTTCTGCTGTTCATGACTTGTCTGTAGTTCTGAAATACAGATGCCTCAGTGTAGCCTTCCAGGTCCTTTAAAAATGCTGAAGACCTCTAAAGAGGAACAGAAAACGTGGTGCAGGACCTAGGAGATACAGACATCCTTCTGGAGGGCCATCCCAAGGCCTCTCAGGTGTCACCTGGCACCTTAGAAAACGGAGCTGGTGCCCCATAATGCAGCCTCTCTCACAGACTGGGAATGTTCATTTGCCTGAAGCTCGGGCTGTGAAGCTCTCTCACTTCTCCTGCCACACCCTGCCTGCTTCCTTTGCTGCTGGGACACGCTGTGCTGGAGTATTTATCATTTTTACTCTATTACTGACGAGCTGCTTTGGCCTCTTGCCTGATTTGTGTTTCAGCCCATTCCTGGGAGCTGCTGATAGGCTTTCTGGATAAGTTTTCACAGATCCCTGGTGCCAAGTGCTGGGGGTTGGATACATCTCACCCAGCTCTGTGCTTACACCATCCAGATGTCTGCATCCCCACTCGCTGTCTGGGTTTCCTATGTAGTTTCCTATCAGAAAATGAGCACTTCTAAGGCATGACAGTATCTTACTGCGGATCTCAGAAGCAGAAAAGACAAACTAGATGTGGCTTTTTCCTTTCCATGGGCTAGAGAAGGACCATGAAGGACTACTGTGGGTTGCACACTGTAGAGGTTTGCAGTCAGGTGACAGTGATACTGTTCAGAGACTCCTGTCTCTGCCTCCAAGGACATGATCTCTCTGAGATATCTGAACACCTGTATATCACCAACAAGTTTTGCATCCATCAGCTCAGGTTCACACCTAAGGCAGGATGAGTTGCCTTCTGGAGGGGTCCCTCTGCAAACAGGGAACGTTGCATGAACACCAGTGTGAAAGGGACCGGGATGAACGGCAGGGCAGTATTTATGATGATTAAATCATAGAATCATTTAGGTTGGAAAGGACCTCGATGATCATCGAGTCCAACCAATAACCTAACATTGCCAAGTCCACCGCTTTTTCCTTTCCCTTGAAATTCACTGGCAAGGATTTCTGTTCGCAGTATGTTTAATAGACCTCTTTAAATATGTGTTTGATGTGTATATTTATAGAGCTAGCAGAGTGGTGGTTTCTCTTCCAAGTTTGCCACTGATTATCTAGCGCCAGAAATGCCAAACTCCAGTCACCTGTGAATTTGTCAGTGCAGACCTACTCAGCCCTAGCAAGGATTGTATCTTTTCCCTGCAGGAAGAGCGGTTGGGGTTCGCAGTTATGCACAGCCCCAGGAGAGCTCTAACATACGCAGATCTGGTTCAAGCCAACCTGAGGGAGCTGGTGGAACATAGATATGTTTTCCTGAAAACAGAAGATCAGAGCTAATACCCCCAATTTTGGTTAGGGCTCAATTTTAGCTCTGTTTCCATCTCATTTAACTTCTGAAGGATGTGGATGTTACAGTAATAAAGTGAAATGCACCCAGAAATGTGTCTGCTAATAAGCCAAACTAACCAAGATGGCTTGGGATGAATCTGAAAGGCAACACATTTAACAAGGAGAGAAGGAAATATGTGTTAAAGCTGTGTTGCCAGGATCAGATGCCAGTTATTGATGCAGCCAGCTAGAAAGTTGTTTTATGGGAACGAATAACTTTTATGACTACCCTAGGAAAGCCATAAAGATACAAAGAGTTACACACCAGGCTCCTGCTGATCATTGTGGGTGCTCGGGGAAGAAGAGCACAGCCTTCTAAGATGCAGGGCAGTATTTGTTCTTTTTTTTTTAAATTTAACCTGGGCACAAGAAGAACCACCACTTTGGGCTGTTGTTCTTTTCTTCCCTGGTAATATATGTGCTGGTATTCGTGGATCCCTTCCTGCCTTTGACTGTGGTACTCCCTCTCCCTGCACATACTCCCATCGAGCTTTTGCACTATGGTTTTTGGACACTAGGGACACAGACTTATCTACAGGCAAGTGATGGAATCAGTGGAGGCCCTCGGTGTTAACTCTAAGCAAAAGTGTATGTTTTGCGAATTTGGTGATTTTTCCCTAGGCTTTGCAGGGGATTTTCTCCATAATTAATTACATGACATTTAGCATAATCCTTTGAGAGTGTGTGAGATAGATGCTGAATGCAAAACACTGATAACACCAACATTAGTTTTTTTTTTCTGAATGCCACAGTCTTGGAGGATCCAGATTTCTTTTATCATGGAACTGATGGGTCATTTTTCACTCTGTTGGGCGGTCTGTCCTCTTTGTTCTTCAGGAGAAAACCTTCCCGTAGGATTTATGCACTCAGTCAACTTGGCATATGCCCCTGGAGCTTTGTGCTGATAATGGAAAGAAATGCACACTCCTAGAGGGTGTTTGTTCCCACCTACCTTAAATGCCTACTTTAAACGAGATAAATCACTCTTCATAGTTGGTCAGCTTTCTGGCCAGCTTAATCTAGGCACCTATTTACAGAAAGCTTCAATTAAGTCAGGTGAACACAGGCAACAGGACGGTGGGTGGAGGAATGAATATGGACCTGAGATTAACTTTTAAAATGTATTTTAATGCTTATTTGCATGTGCTTGTCTCCTCAGAGCTCTGTCCAAGACTCCTTCGGCTTTGGCCCTGAACCAAACCCAGCACTGCAAGCAGCTCGAAGGCCTGGTGGTTTCTCAGGTGCAGCTGTGCCGCAGCAACCTGGAGCTAATGCAGACCATCATCCAGGCAGCTCGGGAGGTGATAAAGACCTGCCGTAAAACCTTCTCAGACATGCGGTGGAACTGCTCTTCGATTGAGCTGGCTCCTAACTACCTGCTGGACTTAGAGAGAGGTAAACAGCACTGCTGGCTCAGCTGGGGGCTGCAGTGGGTAGAGTCAGCCAGTGTGTGTGTTGTGTGTGTGTGTGCCGGGGACAAGAAGGGTCCTGCTGCTGGGAGGACATGGGGCACTACAAAGCCGACTGGTCCCGTTCTCTGAGACCACGTTCCTCGTCACAGCCATGTGCCAGCCATGCCCAGCACCTCCTGGGTCCAAGACCTGGCCTACCACAGCTTGTACAAAGCAGACCACCATTCTGGTCTGCTCATCCCGCTAGGAGTTACAGGAGGAGCACAGGGGCAAAAGGAGGCAGGACAGTCCATGGAAGGGCTTCTCCACATGTTCCAAGAGCAGATCAAACCACAATGATCAAGTTGCCCAAATCCATGTGACTCCTTGCCCTGTTGGGATGTTGCCTTATGTTGAAGAGCTCACTTACGACATGTTCCCCAAACTGGTGGTGCCATGGGACATCTCAGCTGCAGTGAGCTGGTGTGTTGGCTGCTCTGTGGGACACAGATTGTGCGAGTGTCTTTTTGGGGAACATTTAGCTGGCCCAGGAGGCTGAGCTGGAGTTCTTGTCTCTTTCAGGCACAAGGGAGTCAGCATTTGTGTATGCCCTCTCTGCTGCTGCCATCAGCCACACCATTGCCAGAGCCTGCACCACCGGGGACCTCCCTGGCTGTTCCTGTGGTCCCATCCCAGGTGAGACACCTGGACCTGGGTATCGATGGGGAGGATGTGCAGACAACCTCAACTATGGTCTTATCATGGGGTCCAAATTTTCAGATGCTCCCATGAAGATGAAAAAATCAGGATCACAAGCCAATAAACTGATGCATCTGCACAACAGTGAAGTAGGGAGACAGGTAACAAATCCACGAGAGTTATTGTACTTGTACAATCATCTGTAGTGGTTGGTCGCTCTGTGAGGCTCAGTGTCTCTATCAGCTAGCGAAAGGAGCAGGTTTCTCCCAGATTGCTCCGAACTCCTTTGGCCTGCTGAAAATGGTGGCTGTGTAACTCACCCTGTGTCTCAGGAGGTCCCAAATGCTATTACCAGCCCTGTATAAGCGTGGGTGGGATGTCTCATTGCCACCTGTTGCACAGGCAGCGTTGGCTCTGGCCTGCGCAGCCCAGGAGGTGTGGTGGGGATGGGTCCCGTCGTGCTCTGCCAAGGGCGTTGCGCAGGCAAAGTGCTGTGTAAGCGTGCGGGATTATCATCTGCCAGACGTGTCCAGCAGCAGCTGCCTCCAGCCATCCCTGCAGCCAGGAGGGAGGATTTTTTTTCCTTTTTAAACTGCTGTGCTAGTGATTATTCTCGTATCTGGCACAAGCCGCTTTTAACAGCTCGCATCCAGCGGAGGGATAATGCTTACCATGTGCAGTGCCTGGTGTGCACTGAGGTGCAAATCCCTATAGCAGGCCTCCATGCAGCTGAAGAAATGGGTGGGGGACTGTAAAACTGACCCCTGCACCCATCTCTGGGGCTGCAGTGCTTCCCTAGACTGCTCCTACCACACAGCTTGGTCCTCCCGGGGCTGCCTGTGCAGACAAAACTTGGAGCGTGCTGAGCTCATTGGCAGCTTCCTGTGTAGCCACAGGCTGACTCCACCTTTGCAGAGCACAACCATGCTGAACTTTCCATCCCTGGTTCTTTTTTCTTCTGCTATTCCCACACTATTTGGTCTGTTTGGTTGGGTTTTGGGGTGTTTGCTTTTTTCGGGTTTTTTTTTGTTGTTGTTGTTTTTTTAAATTTTATTCTTGTAATGTCTTGAGTTTTTGTTTCAATTGCAAAGGGCAAAGTTTTGTTTGGGGCATAGCGTTGCCATGGCTGGTGCATTCAGCCCTTCCTGGCAGCATCCTGCTATGTCCCACTGAAATGAGAATAGTGAAGAATCAAAGTAAAAGGCTCTTTTGGCCCCATGACCAGCAGAAAGGCAGGGTGAGAGTGTCCTGAATTCATCAGAGCCATGACATCTATCTTACCAAAGCCCAAAGCTGCTGGAGGCTGAAATGGATGCTAATTATCTATTTATGGAGTGCTTTGATTTTCAGCTCCTTAGGAATTTAGAGGGTGAAAATGCAGCCCAATATAGATATCTGATCAAAATTCAAAATACTCTCCTGTCTGCTGGCTGCAAAGGCTCCCTGATGAAAGCAGTCCTGGGCTGACAGTGATCACCAAGGAGCTGTAGGATCCCATTCCCTGTGCAAAGTGGCTACTCTAGACTGCCTGTGCAGAAATGAGAGCAGCAGTCCTTTTCTATAGCAGTCCCTGCTAAGCAAGTGCCTTCATTAGCAAGTTTGTGGGATGTCTGGAGGTGAAAGAAGGGCATTTCCTAACTCCTGCATTCCTTTTTGCAGGTCTTGAAAGCCTCTCTTGAAATGAAATGTAAGTGCCATGGAGTTTCTGGGTCATGCTCTATCAAGACCTGTTGGAAAGGCCTTCAAGAGCTGCGAGACATTGCATTGGACCTGAAAAACAAGTATTTATCTGCCACCAAGGTCGTTCACCGGCCCATGGGCACACGCAAATACCTCGTGCCAAAGGATATTGATATCAGGCCAGTTAAGGAGACAGAGCTGATTTACCTGCAGAGCTCGCCCGATTTCTGCATGAAGAACGAGAAAGTGGGGTCACATGGGACCCAGGACAGGTGAGGGTTTCTGCAGTGGGTGCCGACTGCACTCCGACCCCAAAGAGGGAAGGGCAAGAGGGGAACACGGATGAATAAGGGGCAGCTGGGGAGGTAGCATGTGCCTGCAGGTACAGCACATCTCCAGCATACAATGTGCTCTACAGATGCCTAATCCTGTTAATGGTGTCTGTGACACCTTTTGCATTACACAGGCAGGCACAGGACACATTTCAGAATTCCCCAGGCACCTCACCTCCGCGGGAACTTGTAAGGATTAAGCAGCCGCTTTATTCTGTGTTGAGTCTTAGTAATTTCTTGCAGTCACTGCTGATTAGACGAATTGTTACTCTAAGGCTCTTCTAAGCAGTCAAATGTTAACCCAGTTAGGACCAGGACTCCTAGACTGCCTTTAAAAAGCCCAAAAATTACATAGATGATTTTAAAAATTTTTTCTTCTACTGCATTTTGTAAATCCAGGTATGTTTGTATTGCTTATGACTCTGCAGAAGAATTTCTTTATTGCATTAATATTAGTGATTTAAGGTCAGTATGGACAAGCCCAGCCTCCACGGGGCAGTGTGCTGTCCCCTCTCACAGGCAGCAGACACGCCTGCCTCTTCCCACCATCCCTTTAAATCCCTCCAAGACAAACTAATTCAACATTTCATCAATCTGAGCATCTCTAGGTGGGCAGACTCACCTGATCTCTCTAGAGCAGACACATCAACAGACAAATAATTGTGTATTTCCAGAATTTTCCTATTTTTTGTTAGGTGGCTGCAATGGCTGGATTTCAATCTGTCTCACTAGTTGCTATCTTGCTGGCTTACCTTTCTTTAGATAGTTCTCATAATTCTTCTTTGCTCTTTGTGTTACTTTGTGGTGGAGGCTCAGACAAGTGGCAAGGAGCACATGGGATGCCTTCCTTTTAATGTAATGGACTTGGTGGTATTCCGACCTTTATGGTTCAGTGGAGAGAGGGCTTTGCTGAAATGGAAACAAAGTAAATGACCCAAATACAGAAAAGATAAACAATATGTGCATGCGGGGATGTGGCACTGGGGGACACGGGTTAATGGTGGGCTTGGCAGCGCTGTGGAGTTGATTCTAGAGGGCTTTTCCATTTTTAGAAATGATTCTGTGATTCTACATCAGATTTAACTGCGTACCTGATCAGTAGATAAGACAGCTGAGTGAAACAAGTCTTTTTATCCCCTGATGTTTTGTGACAGTAAATGTTCTGTATCCTCTGGCATCAATGGCTGGACTGCTCTACAACAGCACTTACCTGACAGCTCTGCAGTGGAGCAGCAATTTCCAAGTTTGAAGATGTTTATGAGTCACTGAGGATTGTAGGGAAAAAGCATGTATTGAAACTGATTTCTGAAGGAAAATGTCATCTGAGTGGAAGTGAGGTTTTTGTGGATTTGTATGGGTTTTGACATACTTGTGTCTTGAAAAAGGCCTCTTTGTTGTGCCTCTCTGTTTTGCAAGGAAAAAAATTGGTGGAAGTTATTTGGATATTAGTTTTATAGGAATTGCATGAAATGAACAGGTTGTGTCAAAACAAAATTGAATGCATTACGGATTTGCCAAGTAAAATATTTTCCATGAGCTGAAATCCTTTCAAGAGGCAGGGAGGTGTGACTTCTTTTTTATCTAATCTTACTTTACAGCAGATTTCAACTTTTTATCCCATCTGGGGATGAAAAATATGTCAAAGTCTTGAATGATTTTTTTTTTTTACCTTCTGAGGATAGGAAAATGTGTGTTGCAGGCATCCGTCTATCCCGAGCTGGCCGTGGTTGTGAGCCTGCCAGCTGAGGGTCCACGGGAAGTGGGAATGAGTGAGGATTTAGAAGACCGAGATATTAAGGCAGGAGGGGATGACTTTCAAAAGGAACCTGTCAAGAAATACTCCTCACTCTCAGATGTGCAAGATGGTGATGGCCATGGGAGGGGAGGAGGGCGAGGCAGTCCTGTGCTGAGCTGCAGGCGTCACTCCGGCCACGTTTTAAGGTCATGTGTAGTGACCTTAAAACCTTAGAGGCTTGTCTTCACCACAATCCATCTGCAGCCTCTTGAGAAGATGCCTGCTATCTCAAAATTGGCAACGCAAGCCACAGAAACCCCTTCTCTGAACTAAATTAGTAGAGGAAATAAGTGTAAAATGCAGGCAAATGTTTGAAGATTGGTCCATTCTTCCTGAGGGGAACATGGAAAGGGAGGGAATCTTCCCCAGCCTCTTCCTCCCCTGAATGCCTTTTTCTCTTTGCAGTTTTTCTCTGATGAAGAGGGTGCCTAAATGCATTTTAAATGTGATGGCTCTGTTCCAGCCTGCCACAGGGCTGCAGAGGTAATGCCTAAGGACAGGATAGAGGAGCACAAAAGGGATGCTGTTAGAGAGAGAGCACAGCAAGATGTGGTTCATGCTTACTCCAGAAAGATGTAAAAACACTTGCATGGAAATAGGTCAAACAGGGTATTATTTTATGAGTCAAGCCCTGGAGGCATTTGAACATTTTATCTCTGTGCACATCAAAATTTTCTGGAGGGAGATCCTGCTGTTTCCCAGTAGTCTAACTTTTAAGGTCTTACATGGCAATGAAGTCAAATAGGGTTTTTTTGTGGTGGTCCCTCAGTTGGTGTGCTCTTTTTTCCACCACCTGCCCATTTCCTTTTTGGCCTTTTTCGGGGTGCAGATATCAGTCCATGCGGTGTTACAGTACAGTCCCCTATCTCCACAGTCCAGGAGACTTTGGTCTGGGCATCTTCAGCATCTTTCCAGGCCTGCTTTCTGCCTCCAAAGGGATTCAGAGGAGAGAATATGGCATTAACAACCCCTTTTCCTGTTTCTTGATTAAAATATTCATATTGCTTCATTCTTGTGACAAAAAAATGAGCAGTTGTCCAGCATATCCAGGAAAAGTCCTTTTCCTTCTCCCTCGCCCCCAGGCCGGGTGCTTGCTCATAGCATGCTGGAAACAGAACAGAGGTTGATGGTTAAGTTGCAACACCTTGGACGTATTGGATTTCAGTATATGCTGTAGGGAACAATCCTGCACTGCCAGGTGGGTGGAAGGGATAATCAAATTGCTGATCTCTCTAATGTGAGGGATCACATTATGCAGACTTATTGTGTGCTTTTCAGGCAGGAAGGGGAATTGAATTACCTTGTGGATGAACCGTGTGAAAATCAACTCAGAAAATGTGCCCCCAGTAATTCAAAAACCTTTTAGAGCTCTTTGCAGAAAGGATTTCAAAGCCTTCTTCAGAATAAGCCTGAAACATTTTCTAAGACACTTTGGACTTCCTTAGCGTGTTGAAATTTAGAAATGGTTTGGAAATCTGCATGCCTCCAAGTGATTGAGGTGTATCCAGATTTCAAAGTCAAGGAGCTAAACCCAAACCTGAAGTTTGAGGCCTCTTTGAAGCACTCAAAACCTGATTCAGGATCTGAGTTTTGCAATCAGTATCCAAGTCTGCTGCAAACAGGACTTGCTGCTACCACACTGACTCCAGCCAAACTCCATGTGCTTATACACCACCATCACACCTTCACTGCCAATTAAAAATGGTCTGGAGAAAAGTCTGAAGAAGCTGATCCAGGAAGCTGCAAGTGGATTGTATAACTCTCTATACAACGAACTGACCACTGGGAAAAATGTAAATGTTCTCCTTTTAGAGATTTCTTGGACAAAAGCACTTTTTCATCTTTTAACAAAGTAGTTCCATTTCTCCTGCTTGAAAAGTTCTCTACCAGCTTTGAGTAAATGAAAAATAGTAGCAGATTATAATATTGAGATCTCTTTTGTGAGAAAAGAAGCAAAAATATTAACCTTCTTTATCAACTAGAGTGTAATGTATCATGTTTCAAAGGCTGTTTAAGGTTCCTTCATGAATCCAAAGAAAGGGAAATTCTGCCATGCATGCAAAAGCATCCAGCCCCTGAAGCCTTGCAGAGATAACAGAACTGTTTATTACTGATCTTTCCCAGAGCAGTCTTGGAGTCAAGCTGAAAAATGGAAAGGAGCTCTCTTACACAGCAGAAGTCAGGCTTCAGCCATGTGCTGCAACTTAGCTGGGTTGATCAGCCACCACTGCTTGGCTGGCTCACTGTGGCAAGGAACGTGGCCATTCTCTGGTGGCTGCTCCTTTCTTCACTGCAGTATAAAATATTAGTCACAAATGTCTTGGGCTGGTATGTTTTCTAGGATATGAACACACATGAAGCTGGCCGAGCACGCATCTGATGCTTGGTTTTCAGTGTTCAGTGGCAGCCCTTGACGACACTTCTTTCCTGCTACCCCAGAAATATGCTTTGCATTGTGTGACAGTGTGGGGGTTGTTCAGCCTGGAGAAGGGAAGGCTCCAGGGAGAGCTCAGAGCCCTGCCAGTGCCTAAAGGGGCTCCAAGAGAGCTGGAGAGGGACTTTGGACAAGGGCATGGCAGAGTGGCTTCCCACTGCCAGAGGGCAGGGTTAGATGGGATGTTGGGAAGAAATTCTTCCCTGTGAGCGTGGTCACTGGCACAGGTTGTTTAGAGAAGCTGTGGCTGCCCCATGCCTGGAAGTGTCCAAGGCCAGGTTGGATGGGGCTTGGAGCAACCTGGGACAGTGACAAGTGTCCCTGCAGGGGGGTTGGAACGGGATGATCCTGGACTACACTGTCCCCCTGTACCAGCCACTGGAGGCTGCACCTCGAGTGCTGTGTTAGCGTTGGTCCCCTCACTCCGAGGCAGACACTGAGGTCTGCAGCATGACCAGGGAAGGGCTGTGCAGGGGTCTGGAATGTAAATCCTATGAGGAGTGACTGAGAACACTGGGGTTGTTTAGCCTGGAGAAAAGGAGGTTCAGGGGAGACCTTCCCACCCTCCACAACTCCCTGAAAGCAGATCGTAGCCAGGGGTGGTGAGCCTCTTCTCTCAGGCAATCAGCAATAGGACAAAAGGAAATGGCTTCAATTTGGGCTTGGAGAGGTCCGGTTGGATATTAGAAAGATTTCCTTCAGTGACAGATTGGTTAAGTGTTGAAACAGTCTGCCCAGGGGAGTCCCCATCCCTGGAGGTGTTTAAAAAATGAGTGCACATGGCACTTTGCAGTATGGATTAGTGGACTTGGTCGTATTGATTCAAGGGTTGGGCTTGATGATCTTGGAGGTTTTTTCTGACCTTAATGATTCTATTCTGTGATTTTATGATCTTCAAGGTTCCCTCCCAACAACTCTGTGATTCTTTGATTACGTAGGCAGTGAAATTTCTTGTCAGAAGCACTCATGTAGATGGGGAAGAGCAGTAGTTATGGGTATGCAACAGAATTTGATGTTTGTTTTTTTTGTTACAGCTTCTTTTAGTTTCTGCTAGTGAGGGCACAGGATAGGATGGGCTGTGACTTTGAGTCAGTAACAATGTGTTTGGTTTTGGAACAGTTATCAGATGTGCCGCCCTTTTTTCATGGGATCCAACAAATTCTGAATAACAAATAGCAAATAATTCTTCTCTGAGTGTCCCAGAAGTTAAAACTGGAGGAAACCTGGTCTAGCTAAAGATGTCCTTGTCCATGGTAGGGGGTAGGGAGTGGAGCAGATGGCCTTTAAAGGTTCCTTCCAACCCAAACTATTCTATGAATCTGTGAAAGTCAGAAAAATAATACTTTCTGTTCCTCCCACCTTATTTAGGTGGTATTCCTACTTTCCCAGGGCAGTGTGCTTGCAGGTGGTGCTCATTTCAATAGTTGGGCCAGTTGTGCTTTTTTTTCATTTTGTTGTTAATGCCTGGGGAAGACTGAATCCTTCCTACTTTGAGAGACCTGGGCTTGACCATAAAGTTTCCTGAACAAGTTTGTGGATAATAAATTTATTTGTGAAAAGAATAATTTCACACAGAAAAATTGCAATGGATAATGAATCCAGCTCTCTTAAATGCACTTAGTCCCTCTGCGTCAAAACAGCATTGGAGTTAGAGAAATTTGGGTCTGGGAATGATTTTCCACAGCCCCTGATCTTTTCAGGAGCAAGACTGAACTGAGACCACTGTTACTGAAGATGCTTTTCTACTCTGCTCTTAAAAGCAGTTTCCCTAAACAACCTGTTCCAGGGTTTTACTATCCTCAGTGTTAGGCTTTTCTTAATCTAAATTTAAACTAAATATAATCTAAAATAAAGCTAATAACTTCTTGTCCTCTTTTATCAGCATATCAAGATTATTTCTTCTCTCCTTGTAGCAATAATCTGTTATAGATTGAAAGACAACTCTTCTTACGTGCTTCTCTAAATCAGTCCTTTCATTGTTTTGTCCTTTCTGAGCTGCTCCTCTGGCTCCCCTGGGAACATCCCTACATTTATCTGGATCTTTCTTAAAGTGTGTTGCTTGCTTTGCATTTTAATCCACTCTTACAAAATGTCCTCAACTCCTTCTTCCTCAGCGTTATCCCCAAATTTTTAAGTACATTCTCAACTTCTCATTAATGAAAATACAGGCTGGTTCCAGGATCTCCCTTGACATCTCCTTGCTGACATGTGCTATTGATAACTCTCTCTCGTGCAGTTGTTTAGTGTCAGTCTCCAGTCATTCCTTATGGACAAGAAAGCAATTTAAAAGTAGTTAAGATTCTGCCCTCAAAATCTAATATGAAGCTGTGGACTTTGATGTATTTTTAGGAATGTCCATTGTGTTACATACCTCCTGAGGGATTTGAATTATTTTTCTCTTTCTTCCTTTTATATAATGCTGCATTACTTGACATTACTGGAGCAAGGGGCACCAAAGAAAAATAGGAATTTGATTGAAAAGAGAAAAAACCATTACTTTTTTACACAGCAGTACTGTGTTCTGGGACTTGGGACTGCTGGAGTTCATGGAGGCAGATGGTTTCCCTCTGGTCAGAAAGGACTGAGGGAATTACACAGCCAAGGGGATGAGGTGTCAAGGAAGGAACACCCCTTCTGTCATCCCTAATGCAACAGCCCAGGTGCTGGTGGTGTATGAGAAAAAAGGACTACTTAAAGTGCTTAGATTTGTGTTTTCCTCCTTTAAGAGCATCTCCCTCATCCACTGGGAGACGCACTGGGCCAGGTAGGCAGTTGCTGTGCCCCAGAATGACTTTCCTTATGTCCTCATAAGCAGCTTCCATTTTTCAATAGGACTGATGGAATGAGGTTCCAGTGGATACCTTGTCCCTGTCATCATATGTCGTAATTGTGGGTCACAGGACATAGCTGGCCTCAGTTTGGATCCCAGGTGCCAGCTGTGCAACCGAAAAAAAATCTGTCCTTCTATGTGCTGATGGGACAGAGTGAATTGGGATCCACAATGAAATCGTGTGGCATTGCTGAGTTGGACTTCATGGACCTTAGAGCTATTTTCTAACCTCAATAATTCCAGGATCTCCCCATAGCTTTTAAAATTAAAATCCCCACTCTCCATCTGGAGGAAGACTCACAGAAGTGCTGGGATGTCCTTCACCACCTCTGCTGAGGAGCCACCCCCATGATGAGGCTGCATGGTGTATGGCAGTGCTTCTGCAGATGAGCGCTGGAAGGAGGAGATTCTGGACAGGCATACTGAGTGGGGTTTCTCCAGTCAGCGGGGCTGACCTTCTCCCTTCTTACATAAAGAAGGAAAAAGCAGTGTGACGATGTGAAAGCCTGTTCCCGAGCCAGGCCCTTGGCTGGGATTATGGCTGAAGCATCATTTTTCAGCAGTGTTCCAAGTGCTTCTAGAGGTTACGCTGTTGTGTTAAGATGCAATCGCCTGCCTTCGTGTTTTCTCTCCGAGGCTCAGGAGGAGGGCATTTTTCTGAGTTGCTGGAATCGTGCTGGACCAGGCCCAAAACAAATGAGATTGAACTTAACCCATCAGCGGGGAGCCTGGTGAGATCACAGCCGTGGGCTCTGAAAGCAGATGCTCAGGGCAGCTTCTGTGGGTAAACTCTGGTCTTTGGGCTCCTTTGTCTTCCCCCACTGGCTTTTTACAGGTATAGATGCAGCTGAGAAACTGCTTCTGTTTCATCTTGTTTAACGAAAAATGAATATAATTCACATCCAGGCCTATGCTCTAAAACAGAAGACAAAAATCTCTGTTTAGTGGCATTGTCAGGAAAGTTTTCAAGAAGCCCATTTAGGTTTAGGATGGGGTCAAAAGCTTTGTTTTGGCTATTCAATCCATCCATCCAGAGTGTCTCTGTTTCCTGACACCAAACTGAGGGAGGCTTGAAGATTTTTTAAACAAGATTTTGGTTTTTTCCTTTCTTTGCTTCAGGCTGTGGGTGATGGGGAAGGTATATGGAAAGGCCTATCTCCTAGATCCACTTTTTTTTCTTGCAAACCACAGGAGTAGATGGAGGCAAAGAGAGAATCCCAGGTCCCAACACAGAAGGTAGAAGAGTTTGGCTCTCTGTTTGAATGGGGTAAATATAACTTTTCGGGTGCTTTGTATGTTTGGGGAGTGAATGTCCTCAGCGGTGAGCTGGAGTCAGAGTGGACCCGTATTCCTTTTCTTGGCCATTTAAGTGAGCTCCCAGCATGAAGGGACATGGATGCACTGCACATCCCTCACCATGCTTCTGCAGACTCCCCATCCTCCTGGGGTGACCCTCCAGGCAACGACCTTCCCATCCACTGGCAAAGCTGAGTAAGGTTGACAAATACCCTCCCTTCTTCTAATGTCAACACGCCTGTATTTGAACCTTTCCTCTGAATATTTGATGCATTTACCAATACGTTTATGAGGAGTCATTCAGAGGTTTCCTTGTGGAGGGGCCCTGGCTCACGGGGGCAGTAACAAGGCCTTTGGTTCAGCTCTAGGCAAACACGCTCAGTGTGGCTGCAGACTTCGGCTTCGGCAGAGGCTTTCAAAGGTTTTTAAATATTTACACACACTCCCAAATGAGAGTGAGTTGGGGGGGCCTTTAAACACTGAACCTGGAGAGGAATGCGAGGCAGAATAACAAACAGGAGGCAGAAAAAAATGAAGGAAGAGCAAGAACAAAATCTCAACACTTCATTAATCCCATAACTTCTCCTAAAGCATTACCTCATGAGGAATTCCTATAAATCTCATGGATTTGTTTTCATCTATTAATGGTTGCTTAGCTCAAGGGTCCAACTCGTGCTCCTCTCTCCTTTTCCTGCCCCAAAGAAGCCTTAGAGTGTTTCTGTCCAAAATTGCCATGCAGAACAAGATTTAGGAGAGGTATCAGCAATTCCCCCACTCAACAAACCACCTTTCTTTCAGTAGTTTCAAAACTCCATCAAGTTCACAGCCCCATGGTGCTGGGTACATAATTATATTTGTTACCCTAAAGTGCAAGCATCTGACCAAACATGAACACTTCCACCCTGGGTTGTCTTTACAGGCCATGGAGAAATGGTATCTCTAGGACATGGTTCATCCCATCCAGAAGTCAATGCCTGCTGTGCTTTCATGGCCAGTGACCCAACTTGGGAGTATTTTAGGAAATGGGATAGATGGTTTTTGAGGACAGCTGTGAAATGGTGATCAATTGATCAATGAAAGAGATTCCTCAATTCATGAATTGCTTCTGAAAACCTCAAGCCAGTCACTAGCAAGCAGACAAAATCCGGGAACCCAACACAATGGCCGACTTATCCCACTGAGTCTGGCTTTAATTAAAAGCAGAAGGAAAACAAGCAGTGAAAGTCCGTGTGATATTTGGTGACTTGTCATCTTACCCTGTGCTCCTGCCTTGCTTCCTGCTCCTGGGTCAGGACTTGGGCTGTTTTGGGGCCAGCCCCCCAGCTGCTCATGCCGTGCTGGGAGACAATTAAAGGAAGAAAGTGCACAGTCCAGCCCTGCTGGTGGTACTGGTTGTGATCTCCCTGACAGGGTCAGTGCTGCACAGTAGCTGTAACAGCCTGCTCAGGAGTTTTCCCAGCCTGGGATCCTTGGCATGGAGCCTGTTCAAATACTGTCTGGCTGCAGGGTTCCTCCTCTGTCCTTTTCAGGTTAGGCAGTGGTGGACAAATACTGGTGTTTGTTCTTTAGGGTGTCATCTTCTGGCTCCTTTCAGACAGTTTTGGAGCCTGCCTGGGAACACAGATTGCTTGGAATGATCAGCTGTTGTTGTGGAGGTATCCCAGTAGCTTCACTTGTCTGCCTGTGTGGGAGCTGCCCGGCCTGGCTGACAGGCAAGCCTGAATGCTGCTGAGCCCAAACTGAGAGGCAGAACAGGAGTGTAATGTTATTTTGGGTGTCATAGCAGGTGATGGGCGTGCAGCCCAGGGGTTCCCCTCCACCCCTGCAGGTGTAGGGGGCTGCCTGGCTGGGCGCTCGCTGTGCTGCCTGCACCCAGTGCCTTGCAGAGTTGTCAGACCCAGCAACACCGCGGGGCAGTCGTTTGGGAATCCCTGCTCACAGCATTTTCCTTCTTCCAGACAATGCAACAAGACTTCCAATGGGAGTGACAGCTGTGACTTGATGTGCTGTGGCAGAGGCTACAACCCCTACATGGACAAAGTGGTGGAGCGCTGCCACTGCAAATACCACTGGTGCTGCTACGTGACCTGCAAAAAGTGCGAGAGGACTGTCGAGAGATATGTGTGCAAATGAAAACCCTGTCTGCCCACCCGGGAGCTGAGATGGCAGCGACACCCCAGCACTATTCAGAGAAGAGAAAACATTTCCTTGACTAGACGTCATCTATCTTGTAAAGACACAGACTTGAGGAGAGATGGTAGGAGGAAAAGCAACCAATCACACCAGTAAAAATAAGAACGTAAAAAAAAAAATCTCCCAAAAAGCAACAAACCCACAAATGTTTCCCCCCACCAATAAAATGCTCTCTGAGAAGACAAAACATCATTTGGGATGGTATCTTCTTCCAAAATATTTCCTATGGTTGCCAATGATGTCCAGCCATGAAGTGCCTTTGTATTCTGAGAAACAAAAGTAGAAACTTTCCCTGGGGGAAGAAAAGCAACTCTTGTTTGACAATGACTAAGGCTCACACCTGCCTATGCCTTCTAGCACAGGTACTGAGTCTCCATTAGGACCATCCCAGAAGGGAAAACGCTACAACTTTTCAGCAATAAACTGCCTTTGTTGCCAAAGACTGAATTTTTAGCAGGGAATCATCCACTCTGTATGATAAAAACGGAAAGATTTCAGGTCAATCCCCTGAAATGAACAACTCATTTTAATTTTTCTATTACACATGTCTGCTACTTTGAACTTACTGCTGCAGTAAAAGATGTCCTTGATTTGTCCAGGCTGGACAAAACTCAGCCATTAAAAAAACCCTGGAATCCTGGAGGCAGTGAGAGTAGGGTAGGCTGAGAAGGACTTTATGGGGTCCGCAAGACAGTAGTGGAACCATGAGGATAAAATAGCAACACGAAGTCAAAATCCAGTGGGAAAGTAAAAAAAACCCAAGCTCCTGCTCTCTTTCTCTTTGTCCTTTGGGTGTGATACCCTTAGTCACTGACATTCTCACATCCTGGGCCACCAAGTCCTTGGGGAAATATGCCACTTGCTGTTTTTGCCTGCAAAACTATTGGTCTATCCCCAGGAAACTGCAGAGAGCAGAGCAGTCCTGGCTGTAGGAAGTGCAGCCATGGAGGGCAGCCAGCAGGAAGGGTTGGGAACGTGTCAGTCCTTCACGTGGCCCTGCCCTGACCCAGCAGAGAACCACTATCTGTGGCTGTACATATTTTCTTTTGTATGCGGATATACAGAAATATTTATACCTCGTGCTTTTGTCTACTTTACTGCCTACACAAATATATCTATATATTATAAACAAGCATTAACAATAGTATGAAATAAATGCTGAAGTTACTGGTGCAACAGCAAAATGTTAGATTATTATGTTTCACTGTCCTACTTGGAAAGCAACTCTGATTTTCCTCCCAAGGATGAGAGAGGAGCATGGCTCGAGGCACTCGCTGGCGTAGGTTAGATAAGTTCCTTTATTCCCTGCCTCCCCAGCCTCTTCCTTTTGAGCAGAATTAGCCAAGATACAGTCAGGACAATGAAACAGAGCACTTGGAGAGAGGAAGGGTCACCGTGTTGTTGTGGGGTTTTTTATCAGTGATCACTCTCATTGGTAAAATTTCCCAGTGCCCCTGAGCAGCTTAATAACAAATATGACTAACACCTCTCATGGGTGGTTGGCTTCTGGCTCCTGCATATGGAGAGGAGTTGCTGTGCAGAGGAGGTTTTAGCTTAGCTTAGGTTCCCTTCTTTGCTTTTTTTTTTTTTTTTTTTAATTTGTAATGGTCATCCAGCCTTTTGTCCTGATTAGGGAAGGTGATATTGGAGAAGGATGCTGCTTCAGGAATGGAAGGCAGCAGAGCCTGTGATGTCCTTAAGATCATTCTTGGGCACCCCATCCCTATGCAGAATGCTGTAAGCAGCCAAAAAATCACTCCTACGCAAATGTGGGGGGACACTGGCACTATCCTAGGGGGAAATATGTCAGTAACATTGCAATCTTTCTCCAAATCCTCTTTTTTCCCCCCTCAGCCACTCCCCAGGGGTCAGCTGCCTCTGACATGTCTGTGAGCAGCCCTGGGGAGTTGGAGGAGAAAAGCATCATGTGCTATAAGAGTAAAATTAGAGATATTTTCTTCTCCTCAGCTACTTTGCTTTGCTGCAATGGGTTTGGTCTCCTTGCCTCCTTCCCTCCCCCAGTCATGAGCAGGCAAAAAGGGGCCTTTGGTAGTTTGTCAGTGGTTTGTGTTATTGTCACCCCATAAAAGCTGGTGGACTAAAACGTCTCTGCAGTGCGGTGTGATGAGTGGTGGGTGTCTTTAGGCTGACATGCAGACAGCCTGGTGGCACAAATCCCACTGCTCTCCCATGCCAGAATTTGGCTTTGTTTGATACATAAAGAAACTGTCTACTCTCATTCTTTTAAGGAATTTTATTTTTATTCCCAGTTTCTGATGAAGCCAACAAGGCGGGGATGTTCTGACTGAAGAAAAATGTGAGCATTTCAATGCCGTTCTGAAATCACTCTTTTTCTTGCTCCCTTGTTGATGTCCGGAGTCTTTCTGCTTGGGGAAAAAATAGTGCTCTATAGGTATATTGTTTTCAGCTGCATTTCCCTCCTCCCATGTCAGACCTGTGATCCTCGGCTGACTTTCCCATGGCAGAAGAAATCATCCCTTGGCAGACATTAAAAGAAGTGAGTAAGCGGATCAGTCAGGCATCTGCAGGTCCATCAGGTGGGAAACGGACCCACAGCAGAACTTCAGCCACAGTGGTACCTCATGCAAATTTTTGTCTGTCCATGCCACACATGTCTGTTGCTGAAGATGCTGACCTGAAATGGCTGAAGTGTTTGGAGGTTTGCAGCCTGGGGCATCCGGGCTCAAAATCTCTGCTGGCTCCCCTAGATAATCCGTCGTGGGGTTCATATGAATTTCGTTTCTTTGAGGAAAGAGTCTGCGTGGCTGCAGCCCATGTCTTAGGCTGTCAGTCTATGAATTAACACTGTCACACCACTTTTGCCGTAACTTCTAAGTTCCAGGGCCCTTTTCTCCTCTGGAGCATCTGCACACTGTATTAGAGACATGCCCAGGGTCATGTCCCTTCCCAAGGTGAGAGTCATGCACAGGGCAAGGTCTGAGGAGCTGCAGCCTCCCTTGTTACACAGCCCTGCTTCATCCAGCAAATTAGGGTCATCTCATCAGTTGGATGGTTTTGAACTGAAATAAGGTAGGTTTAGATCAGATGTTAGGAAGAAATTCCTCCCTCTGAGGGTGGTGAGGCCCTGGCACAGGTTGCCCAGAGAAGCCCCATCTCTGGGAGTGTCCAAGGCCAGGTTGGACAGGGCTTGGAGCAACCTGGGATAGTGGAAGGTGTCCCTGCCCATGGCAGGGAGATGGAACAAAATTAGCTCTGTGGTCCCTCCCACCCCAAACCAGTCTGTGATCCTACCGTCTCCCTCCTGATGCTCTGGCATTTCCTAATTTTTCAGAAAATGTCTTTCTATGAGCGGTAGACCGTGCATACTGCTTTCTTTTCCTTTTAATACAAACTAGGAATAAAGAGAGAACCTATAACACAGGGCCATAGTGGTGGAACAACACTTGGTGCATCTTACCCCTTGCAGCCTGTCTCTGATGCTTCACTCCTTGCATCAGAAGCAAAGCACAGAGAGGCCAGAAGAGAAAAGGGTCCCTTCTCTCAATTGCAATTCTTGCTGCAACAGGGATCCAAAACAGAGCTGCCGAGTTATTTTCGCAGTCTAGTGGAAGGTGTCCCTGCCCAAAGCAGGGGGTTGGAACTGAATGATCTTCAAGGTCTGTTCCAACCCAAATCATTCTATGACTCTGTAATTTTCTGTGCATGTGTGGTCTGAAAGGTATTTGGGATAACACTTGTCACAAACCAGTTTTGCAAGGAAAATATATCCCTCCTTCCGTCCCCCAGGCCCTCAACAACCAATTTCCAAGGCTTTGCTCTGAAACACTGAGATCTTTCAGCTACTGAATAAAATGGCTTTAATTACTGTGAACGTCTCTGTCAGGTGATGCTGTAGTTCCCTTTCTTATAACATGTCCTACCACATCCCAACAGCTGATGTAATTTGGCCCAGCTCCATGTCCTACTACACAGCACTATTGATTTACGCTAGCTGGGGAAATACATCTGATTTATTCCCACAAATACTATTATTTCAAAATCTTACACTATTACCCTGAGGGAAATGGCCAAACTATCTTGAAGACTATTACGTTGGTGGCTTTGTATCATATATTAATTTGAAAAAAAAAAAATCCATGATTTAATAAAATAGTTTGGACTTAATGCTATTTCCAAATCTGATGTTTTAGACCTTGTGTACGTCTGGCTGACTTTGTATTTTTTGATGAATTCCCCCCGTCCTCACCCCCTTCCAGTTTTATATCATTTAGGTTTCTCCCTAAGGTAAGCAAATGACATTAAGTATAAAAAACTCCCATCTGATTGTGTGTTTTATTCCACAAAAATGGGAAGTGTCTTAATCATACTGAAGCAGGCAGCCCACAATTTTTCATGTGCATCTAGAAAAGCCCTTGGTGAGGGGAAGGGGAGTGAGGGAAGGAGGCAAAAATCTGAATGCAATTAACAGTGTCTTTGTCAGGAAAGTGATAAAAGAGTCCCTGAGGGACTATCCCTTTTCCTGCTAGAAAACAGATCCCTGCAGAAAATAATTATCATCCTCCAAGTGAGCTAAACTTGTTCTGCCCAGCTCTGGGCTACCTGCTTGGGGAAGACACTGGGAGGAGGCTCTGGGAGTCCTTGGGAATGTGGGGAACAAGAGGAAAATTCAGCCCTGGGATTGCTTGTTGTTAAACCTCCACCCCATGACCAAGGATTTGCCTTTCCCTGCGCCAGACAGGGGATTGTGAAACACCATTGCTTTGCTCCCAAAAGCAGATCAGAGATCTGCACATCACAGGCATGACTTTCTCCTCTGCAAGGAAGATGGAGCAGAAAACAAGGTTGGGGAGAGGGGGAGAGAGAACAGGAAACTTAAAATGCACCTGAGATTAATGACTTTAACATGTACAGCATGTTTTGTTTTGTTTTGTTTTCCTCTCGGGACCAGTTTCATCAGTCAGAGTTTGATTAAATATCTCAGCAGAGCTATGGTTTATTCATCTAAAGCACAAATTACCCTCTGTTCATGGAAACAGCATTAGCTGTGTTTTCTAATTGTAAGAGCAACAATAAAAATAAAAATAATAATAACAGTACATATTGTGGATTGTTTTTATTTCCTCTTTTGTTAGGAGCAAGTGGACAGTATTTTGTCTGTGTTGTAAAGATTAATTGAGTTTAAATTTTAAAGATCCTTTCTGGGCTCTGTGAAAGGGGTTTTTTTTAGCTCTTCCAAGCGGAATTTTTCAAGGTATTCACCACATGACCTTGAAATTTCTCTTAAGGCAGAAGAGGGTATCATGTAATTGCACAACAGCGGGAGCTGGGATGAAAAGGGACATGCTGCCAGGACTGCAAAGCTTAGGAGAAAGTCACTGGATCCATGATACAGCTCCAGGGCTCTTGTGCTGCTGTTGATGCATGGATGAGCTTCAGACCTAAAAATGTTCCTGGGCTGAGTTACTCTGTGAGCCTGCCCACTTGCACGACACAGCGACAACTCCAACAGGGATGGTTCACGTGCTTGAGGCTAAAGATGTGCTTAAGTGTTTTTCTGAATTGGGGCCAAAGCACTGAAAACCCTGGATAATTGAATCTTATAAATGCCAGTTATCGATATCTCAGATCTCTCTAAGTGGTAACTGCTGACAAATGGGCTTTTTAAAATAGAGACCCATGTTTCTTTCAGATTTTCTAATGCTGGGCTCCAAATTCACTCAGTCTGGGATCAGGTCTGTAGTGTTGCTCAGTGGTGATGAATGATGGACTGGAGTGAAGGTGGGACTACAAAAATGAATCCAGGTAAAGTTGGGTGCTCACAGCCCTGTGTTTGTCTGAACCTCTGGCATGTGTGACAGCCCAATTTCAACATCCTTGAGGATTGGTTGCTTTCTCAAAATTCATTGCTGAATTTCAGAAGAAAGATTTTAAATCCATCATTCTAAGGGGCTTCCTTCCTTGCCCATTGTTTCGCATTCTAAATTTCAAGTTTAGAATTATCCTAAAATAGCTTGAAATTCAGGATGAGGTGCTATAATCTGTACCATTATGAAAGCCCATTAATAGCAGCAACTGTGTCACCAAAGGAAACCAACTGGTAGGCATATCTCAAATCACGGAATCACAGAATGGTTTGGGTTGGAAGGGACCTTGAAGTTCATCTCATTCCAACCCCCTGCCATGGACAGGGACACCTTCCACTATCCCAGGCTGCTCCAAGCCCTGTCCAACCTGGCCTTGGACACTTCCAGGGATGGGGCAGCCACAGCTTCTCTGGACACCCTGTGCCAGTGTCAATCAAACACCCCCAGCTCAGTGAAGCCCACCACGCACAGGAAAATCCTGATCTTTCTCTGCTGCCTGCAGACACCCACCACCTGCAGCTTCTTCCCACTCAGGATGCAATTAATTTTACAAAGTGCTGCACATGTTGACCAGGGTCAGGCTCAGGCACAAAAGCTGGGGTTTTTTCTAAACTTCTGTTCTGCCCAGGGCTGCTCTCCTCATCTGGCTCAGACATTAAGACCCCACCTCAGTGCTCACCTCTGCAGGTGCTTCCCTCCTTGCTGCTGGCAGCGTGTGAGCTGCGGGGGGAGCAAGCTGGAAGTTATCTTTGCTTTTGGGGGATGTGGGAGATGACAGCGAGCAACTCCTTGTGCATCCACACCTGAGGAGGCAGCCCTTGGCATGACAGAGAGGCATCAGGATGACACTTGCAAAGAATGGCCTGATTTAAGACAGCCATAACTCCCCAGCTCGCCCTGACTCTCACACATAACTTTTCCCCCACTGGATGGAAGGCTCCCCTCAGCAGCTTGCAGTGAAGCATCTGGTGCCATTTGAGACTGCACAGCACTTTGGAGTGACCCTGTCCCTCCCCACGGGAGTTCTCTGCCCACCAGGGCTGGGAGAGGAACATCCAAGGGACACCCAAGGGCATTTCAAACAGTACTGAGGTTGAAGCAATTCAATCGCACCCTTGCATCTGGTGATGCAAGGACTTGAGGACACTTTCTTCTCTCCACAGCACTGGTCCCAAGGGCTCTTCCAGGTCCACTATGGACCAGCAAACTGGACAACACTCAAAGATGAGCTCTGCAAAGCCATCAGGCTCATTCTGCCTTGTAAGTGCCACTGACACACATAGGCCAGGTCTGACCTCCAGATTTTACGGCCCCAAATCACCAAGAGGGGCTTCTGAGTTAAACAGGACCTTAGTACAGAGTCTCAAGCCACTGAATGAACTGCCCCAGCAGGAATTCATTGGACAGGTTTTGGAGCAAGCTGTCCTCAGCTCTCTGCAATAAAGATGCTTCCAGAGTGTAGAAACCTGGCATGTCTCCAAAGAGGGGATTGGGATAAGATGAATTTTGTCTATTGGGAGTTAGTGCGACCCTTTTCATGTAGTCATCCATTGAGCAGATGTTGGAAGTCAGGTGAGGCTTATCCTTAGCCTGATGATTGGCACAGAGGTCCTTCTGTTTTGATGTTTGGTTTTGTTATAAACCAAGCTAATTAGTTATTAAGTGTAGCTGGACTATTAGCATCAAAGAATGAGCCTATATAACTCCAATGCCCAAAATGATGACAGCTGGTATCTATTATGTAACATAAATTACTTCGAGACACTTCCAAATAAAACAATGAAACTCAATGAATGAAAATCAAGCATTGTAAACATGTGAATGTAGCTGGTTAGATTTACTTTTTCCTTTTCTCTCCATTAGAGGGAACATTTTCATCTTGGAATTTGCACAGAATTCCAAGGAAACAAAAATGTAACTTTTCATGGAGTTTATGAAAAAAACCAAACCATTCGAGCACACTGTCCACTTCACAGTTGCAAATGTCAGACTCGAGGCCCCTGAACTTGACTCGTATTGATAATTGCTCTGGTACAAAGTAACTTTTTTTTCTCCCCCAACCATTAAGGAGGGTATTTCAGATAATAAAGGATAAACAAAGAAACTTCAAAGAACAAAATGAATACCATACAGTGACTGTGTTTTACATGAACACTGAATTGCTGGCAGAGGATTTCTCCTTGCAAAATATTTTCCATTACTCTGTATCATCTGGTTAATAGCCTAAGTGCCCTGGCTTACCTTCAGGAGACCTAGATAAGCTGAGAGATCTTCCTGCATAGAAAGACACTGACCATCCCTTCAATATCATGCTTTTTCTCCTCAAAATGATCTTGGCCAGTCTAACGAGATTGACCTTTTTTCTTGTTGCTGATATCTTGCTGGTACTTTTGAACATTTCTGTCAATGGTGTGTGTACTGGATCAAACATACAAGAATAAAGGAATCATGATATACTCCAAAGGTAAAAAAGAGAGAACTGTCAGGGGAAAGATACTCAAAAGTGCCTTTTAGGCACCTAAAGTCAATAGTGACAATTGAGTCCCGTGATGTATATTTTGTTGTGGTTTAATCCAGAACTAGTGTTCCTTCCCTGTTTTATAACAAATACAGAGGTATAAATAGGATAGATATAAAGAAATTTGGTGTGGGAATTCACCAACATTTTTATTAAATGAAACTCACACTCTCTTTTAGCACAACCAAATGTTACTCCACAAATCTTGAATCCATTTTTTCCTGCTGCACCATAGCCCACATATTACCAGGTGCTCTCATGCAGAGAGGCACCTGGAGTGAGAACCATCTCATCATGGAGACCTCCAGATCTGAGCTAATCCAGCACTGTTTCTGTGATGGGTGGGTGCAGGGAAGGAATGAACAGCCTGTGCTTCCTCTGCCATTCTACCTTTTAGCCCAGCCTGGAGTAGGAACATATGATTCGTGTTTTACCTGGTTTGCCTCTGTGGTCTGGCCAGCCTCACCTAATTCTGGGTTATAATTGAAGCCAGGGCTGGTTGTGCTGGGGTTTACGCTAAGAAGCTTTTCTCCGTGGGTAGGTAATGGAGTTATGTTAGAAATTCACTGGAGGTGGGTTTAGATTTATCATCACCCTGTAACTATGACGGACACAAAAGAGATAAAAGCAGTAAAACCCGAAATAGAACATCTTCTTGTAGTTCTGGGGTTTTTTTTTCCAAAAGCCCAAAGTTTTCAACTAGGATTTGCCTTGACAGGATAAAGTACATTTTCAGGCTCAGCTTCTTAATGGGCTACATCTGCTTAATGTAGTTTTGCTTCTGAACTGTGTGTCTTGTCAGACACAAGCACAGTCAGAGCTGCACTCAGCAGTACTCACTTTCCCTGGAATCAGATAAACTCAGCCCAATAAATTAGTTTTACTGCTCTTGGTATCACCCTGTTATCATTGTGAGTTATTTAGTCTGGGCTTCCCAAACTTTCCCATTCTTTCACGATGCAAGGAACTGAACTCGCTAAATATAAAAATAAATGTCTCTCACTTTTTCCTTCCTTCTTTCCTCATTTTCTTCCCTTTTTTTTCCCCCTGCTCTCTCTTGCTTTTTCTGGCTTTTTTTTTCCCTTGTGTTCTCTCTCTTTCCATCAAATGCCTATATAAAGCAATTCACAGTTACATTTTTATAAAGTATAGCTTTTTGTTCAAAGGGAAGCTATTTAATTAGGCAATTGTGACCTACCTCTCAGCTGGTGTAAATCAGCAGCAATGATTTATACCAGCTGAACATATGAATTCTGGTGTTTGGTAGCAGGTTTTAGAGGGCCTGCCTTGTAAAGTGCATTGGACTGTGTATTATATTAGCTAGAAGAACATTTTGTAAAAACACAGTTGCATTTTATGCCCTGTTTCTTGGGTTTTTTTTCTTTTCCCATATCCATTATGTTCCCTCATTATTTGCATGATTAAAAAAGCAGAAAGATGGACTTGTCATTGCAGAACAGACCAGGAGCTGGGTGATAATGGTCTGAGCTCCCTCCTACCTCATGGCTAGGCTGAGGTGCTGAATATCCCAGATGAGGTACTGACAGCTTGCAAGGCCCACTGGAGCCCACAGTGCTTTACAGGGACCTAAGGGGCCTCCAGAGGTATCTGGAACCACGATGGATGCAGCCCAGAAGCTGGATAGTCAGGAGGTAAGGAGGTGGGATGAGGTGTCCAGCCAGCATATGAAATGATGGCAAGGACAGTGCAGTATGAAGGAAATAGAAAGCAGCATTTGGGATATTTCATTTCCTCACAAAGACTGGTGGCTCAGTCGCTGGGACAAATGAATTCAAGGAGTGACAATCAGTATGTGTACCTCTGATTAGGGGCATCTGAGAACCCATGAGCATTTTCTGCTCCTCTCACAGGTTAAGCTTAGGCCTGGCAGAGGGTTAGGAAGGGATTGAACTCTTGAGAGTGGTAATATCCTAAATCTCCCAGAAAACTTGGCCAGAGTTTGTCTCTCAGAGCTGAGAGCCATGGGAGAGGTGGAAGTTCTGGTAAGCCAGAAAAACTGGATTTCAGACCCTGATTTGCTAAGGATGTAAATCCTTTTTAACATTAACATTCTTCTTCCACCTTCATGAATGTCTGTATGTCCAACCTCTACCCTTTCAGATGCCATCTTCTCTTTGCGTCCTGTTCCAGCAAACTTCAGCAGGCGGTTGAGGTTTCAAGAGCATCCAAGGTGGGCAATACCCCATCTTCCTAGATATGCTAGCTCTGTCACTGAGCTAACTCATTCTTGACTCCCTTTAGAAGTAGTGTTTAGAAATTGGCATCAGGGACAGGTTTCATCCCTCTGTAAAACAGCCCAGAACTTCTCTGATTAAGGTAGCACACTGCCAGAGTAGTTCAGCATTAGTTTACTAAATGATCATTTACACTTGGGATACTTAGAAGATAAAAAACAAAGTAACTGTACTCCTTGTAGAGCTAAGTGAACTAATTTTATTGTTTGAATTATTTTAGTGATAATAATCCCAAACTCTTGGACCTGATAAACTCAGATAATTCTGGCTAGGTCGTCTTTGAAACATGCTAAATGTATGGGCACCGTTAAGTCAAATAAAGGCACTTCTCTGTGAAACACCAATTAATTTTCCTGCTGTCTTTGGACTTGGTTATAACTGGGGCTTCATAAGAGTGTGCTTGAGAGTGGAAAACTATAATATCCTTTAAATATGGTGTCCCAGCTATGGCTGAACTTTCTTTCTGGACTTTGACCAAGCTGCTGGGCTTAAATCCCAGCTGTGGAGTTACCAGATGGACCACATCACTCTCACTTGCAGGAACCCCAACAGACAAACTGTTTCTACCAGAACAGGTCTGCTGCTCATGGAAGGCATGAGGTACTAATGGGGCACTGTGTTCCTCTCACGGGTGCCACGCTCCTTTGGGTACCCATCCCAGCTTCTATTGTACTTGTTTTTTAAAATTCTCTGAATCAGGGAAAGGGCCTAGTGGAGACACAGCCCTGCTAGCAGATGTGGCAAGGCCGGAGGGACATGCCTAAATGAGGAGCACTGGCATCTCAGCATCACAGTAGCCCGAAGTGTTTCACAGGGGAATGTCTCAGCCCAGCCAACAGGCACTGCCAAAGAGAGGGACGTGTTGGAAATCACACTTCTTTCTTGGGCTCCAGTGCCTGTGCACTGCCCTGAGATACCTGCATCTTTGGCTGCCTTTGACAAGTAAATAAACCAGGCTGGAGCCTGTTTGCTGGCTGCCCACAGCAAGTGGCACAGCAGAACTTGCAACCAGATGGTTTTTATCACCCAAACAGATGACTTCACCCCTATGAGTTTTGTCAGTGATCCTTGCCCTTTGCTAGTACGACCATGCCTGGATGTTGTCTGAACTCACTAGGCCTCAGTCACGATGGGGACTAAGCTAAGGTTTAAGCAGTCTATGTGGTCATGGAACACAGCTGGAGCCATTGCTCTGGCTCTAGCTGACTCTTTAAAGCTTTTTGTAGTCCTGGAGGCTTTTTGTAGCCCTGGAGGCTTTAAAGCATTTTGTAACCACTGATTTCCCTTTTCTGAAATTGGACGTTCTCGCCTTGAGCTCCTGTCACCTTCTTATTTCCCAACAGATGCTGGGTAAAGAGTTAACTCCTTTGTTTGTCCTGAACCTGTCTCTTGACAGCTTCATATGGTGTCCCTTAGTCCTCCTTCTACAAGAAAAGGTTCTTGTACGGAAAGAAATCCCTCTGCATCCCTCCTGAATTTTCATTTTCATGTAGCTATCACCCTTATAAATCCTCAAGGATGCATAACAGAGGCAGAAGAGGGATATCCTGTTATAGCTGTGGCCTGAAGTCAAGGCACAACACACAGATTGTAGATCTCTCTTGTTATCCCCTCCTCAGACATAAGCCTTTACAGCTTTTTGACTGCAAGGAGCGGGAGTCACTGTGATGTCCATCCAGACTTCCTTCACAGGGGGTAGCCAAAGTAGGGCTGGGTCACATTTGCCTATTTTGCTTGTCCTAGCACCTTCCAGGAGATTTCATATCCAAAGGACAGAGCTCAGACAGTGCTCCCAGGTCATAACATGATGAAGGGCCAGGAGGAAGAGATAAACTACTCTTTTGCTGGTAAAAACCACTAATCTCTCATTCACATGATATGTGCCATGTTATCCTCACCAGTGATACGAGGACAGGTTTTGATTTAGCTATTTATCTTCTTGCTTAATAAACTAGAAGCTGAGGGAGGAGACTGAGAAAGAAGCAATGAGTCCCTGACTGGTCCTCCTGAGCTACTGCTTTTTCTCCATAGCCCTTTGCAGACAGGCAGAGAGGATGGAGGTGCTGGCAAGCCCTTCCCCACCTGGGCAAGCTGGGGATAATGATCAGAGCTTCACTTGCACATAGGTGAGATGCAGCTGAAAAGGCTGCCCAGGATATCTTCTTCTGCAGTACAACAAGGGTATGTATTAATGGAGTCACAAAACCCCCTTCCTTCCGCTTCTCTCAATGGACAGGTGAGCAAGACAGCTAACCTGGAAGGACTGACAGCAAACTGCTCTCTTCCTCATCTCTCAGATTTGGCAGGAAACCTCTGCACCTCTGTGGTGCTTGTTCCCCTGTTATGAGATCCCTTTATATGCTGTTCAGAGAGAGGAGCACACAATGAGGACCAGGCATTGATTGCAAAATGCTTTAGAAGTGGGCAGTTTTCCTGTCCTCTCAGCTCAGCTAGCTCTGGGAGCTGGGATTTCAGGAAGAAACTCCTTAGAGGTTCATTGCATGAGGGTCACCCTGGCCACAGAGATCTGGGCCTCATCTGGAGGCCGTAGCCCATCCCTGAGAGCATGCAGAAGTTCAGGTTTCGCAAGATGAATTCTGCAGGGGAGGCAGAGACCTCCCTGGCAGGAGGCTGGTGAATCAGTCCGTAAGGTCTTCCTGGCACCACCAGACCTTGCCAGTTTCTAGCACTCTCCATTCCTGCTGCATGGATAGGAGGGTCAGGAGCTGAGCTCCACAAGCATCTGGGGAAATGAAAAACCAACTGGCTTTTCTGGCTTCACCTCAAGGCAGAAAACAGATGGGATCCTTGTAGTGTGGTTTTCTTCCTCACTGGCACGCAGATGTTGTAACCTTTTCTAGAGCAGATTGGAGAAACGTGCCCTCTTTAAGAGCTGGCCAAGCTCCCTGCCAGGAGAAGGAAGATTGAGATCCAGACCTGTTCTCAGCCCAGCTCACAGCCTGCAGACTGCCTGGGCTGCAAGGACGGTGCAAGAGAGTGTGTGTGAGGGCACTGACACCCACTTCATCACTGCTCTGCATCCCTGGGAAAGGATCTGCAAAGAGATCAGGAGTGTCGGCCGGCTCCAGGAGGAGTTCCTTACACAGCCTGGGTGGGGTTTTCCTAAGCATATGTAGTCAATTGTGACCTGGCTGTAGAAATGAGTGGGAAGTCTGGGTCCTTTGTGTGCACAAAAAGGTAGGTAGGAAGTTTAAGGGTGGTCTGGAAGGCAGAGGGTTGGGAACCATGGAGAAAAGAAAGTGGAACAATCAAGAAAAAGAAGGGAATGAAGTCACTGATTGCTTCTCAAGGCTGTATTTTAAAATGTCACCCGATTGGTTTTCAAGCCAGAAAGGTTTCAGGTCCAGTGGGGTTCCAGTAATGACGGTAGAATAAGGAGGAGCATTGAAAGGAATTTGTAAACTTTGTACTTCTTTCCCAGTTTTTAAAATTTTCATGAAAAGGACTTTTGTCCTTCCTGGCTTGAAATCAAACTTGGGAGTGAAAACCTGTCTATGTTCACCAAAAGAAAAGACTTTTTCTCAGAAAGATTTCCAATACTGCATTTGTGACTTTGGAGGTTTTTTTTATGGAAGAAACATTTCTCGGTTTCTAATGGTGTGACACATGGGTTTAATTCTTGGGGTGGTCTTGTGCAGGGCCAGCAGTTGGACTTCAATGATCCTTATGGATCCCTTCCAGCCCAGGATATTCTATGACTCTATGTTTTGCAAAATTTCATGTTGTACTCACTGATCTATGTATCTTATGTGTGGAAACAGCCTTTTCACAGGCAAAGTCCCCAGAGCCACATGTTTCGAGCCCCAGGAGCAGACTGAGATATTTACATGGAAAAAATAACCCTGCAACCTCAACCATTTGAAAGACAACATTGCAAAATGCACGGCCAGCTTCCAAGTGATCCGTGCTCCATCAGCTGGAGCAGTGCAACCCCAGGTCAGGGGCTCCTCTGGATCTGCTCTCCTCCAGCCACAGCTGCTGCCAGAGCAACCCACACGGTGTGCAGTGGGGAGGTTCTGGAGCCACCATTAAGCCATTTCACTGTATCAGGTCATGGGCAATCCACTGCAGCCTTTTTACCACACCACAGAGTGAAGGCAACTGGAAAAAAAGAGGAGGAATTAGTAGGCATCTCATCTAATGAATAAGAGGGCAAGTTTAGATTAGACATTGAGAAGAAACTCTTCCCTGTGAGGGTGGTGAGGCCCTGGCACAGGTTGCCCAGAGAAGCTGTGGCTGCCCCATCCCTGGAAGTGTCCAAGGCCAGGTTGGACGGGGCTTGCAGCAACCTGGGATAGTGGAAGGTGTGCCTGTCCACGGCAGGGGGGTCGGAAGATGATTTTTAAGGTCCCTTTCAATCCAAACCATCCTGTGACTCTGTGATAACTGGAGAGCACCAAATCCCTGCTAACACTAAAAGAAACACTGGAGCTGTCTCTTGACTTAAATCACTTGTTAAACAAGTCCTAGTCAGGCCTGGTGTTTCTTCCTTTCTACAAAAGGACTTCATCATGCTAGCAAGTATCAGAGAAGGGATTCTGCACTGGGATCCCACAGGCATTCAGGAATTCAAAACGTGTGGAGCCAGAGTTGGGGACAGAATTGCAGAAATAGGGAAAATTGCATAACTGTAGCCTGGCAGCTTGATCCAACTCCTGGAGACTCACCTGCAAACAAAGTGGAGCACCACCAGCTTGTTCAGAACCTGAAACAGAGGGAGTCAGCTCTTATGTGCTTAGTGTGGAACAGCTTGTAAGGGATTTGGTGAATCCACCTTAATTTCCATGTGTCTTCTGATGGAATCTGTATTGAAGTCATTATGACAGCACAGAGTTTCCCAGGTGTGACAGTAAATGTCTGCAAGCACACTTTCTAACAGTCTGCAGGGTTGGGAAGACATTTTATGATCCAGGTGGATGAGGCTGTTTAATGTCTGAATAAAAAATATTAATGGTGAAGAGCTGCCTAACAAGCCTTTTTCTGAGTGATAGCTAGCCAGGCCAATGTGTATTTGGTCATAAAATACCTGGAACTTTTGGGATGTATTAGCCAACTTTTGCATAGAATAGGAAGGAAGATGCTGAGAAGATATAACTGGTATGTTATGATGTTGTTTAAAACTATTGAGTTACATGGTACAGAATTTGAGGTTTTTTAACAAGGAGACCTTTGTCAGTGGTGTGAACATGATTTACCTGAAAGGCACATATTATTGATGTGACTTTTTCTTATGATATTTCACATGTTTTTCTCCCTATCTGCAAGATAACATTTTTGCTTTCCTATCAGCTTGAGGATCATTCAGATATGACGGCAATCAGAAACAGACACCTCCAAGAAAGTGGGTCCACTTCATTTTAGTGGCAAGAGATCAGTGACTGTTTTCTCATTGCCTGAGAAATTCTGATACTCCCACGTGAAATTACACTTTTTAATTATAGCCTTGTTTAGTCATGGTGTGGTCTGTGTGAATGGCCTATGGAAAGGGCTATCAGAAGAAGGGAGGGTCTTATCTTCTGGAATGTCCCTGTAGCTTGCAGGTGAACAGTGCTGCTGCTCTTTTGTTTGATGAAGGAGAGCTGGGAAATCATTAAGTTTCAGATCACATTTTACAATACAATCCAAAGTCCTCAGCAGTCCCCGTAAGACGATCTTTGCTGCTTTTAAACCACAGAGGAGCTGGCTTAAATATCCCTGAACTCATACCTGGGATTCAGAGAGTACCTTCACTGCTAATGAAGAGAGGTTCCAGGGTGCAGGCTCAGCTCTTGGAGCATGACCTGCCCAAGCAGCCTTGCCATTAGCTCACCCCCAAGCCCTGCTCTCAGGCAGAGAAGAGCAGAGATGTTTGGACACAAGCCATGCTGTGACACTTGGCCTCAGGGCCAGCAAAACGGCCCCGTTTGGCTTTATGTAGTGGAGTAGGTGTTGCTGATGAGGCTGTACCACTTTTGGCTCCTTCTTGCCCTGCACAGTCCTTCAGTACTGTCCCGGCAAGCTTTGCACCTTCAAACACCCCCACAAGTCTTTATGCCACATCTCAGAGCTCGTAACACCTACCTTCAGTTTCTTGTTATAAAAACATTGCTCTGGCAGGCTGCAGCACAGCCCACTTAATATTTCAGACACTTTGAACTGAACCACCCCCTCCCCCCTTCAATAATTACTGTGAACTAGGGCCATGGGGCATCACACAGGACCCAGAGGAGGCTGAAGGCCAAATGCCACGTGCTGTGGACCAGGCAGTCTGCTGGCAACCCTGAGCTGTGTGCGACAATAAAAACCAGGCTGCGCTACTGGACTTCAGGGCAACGGGGAGCACAACCCTCTTTGCTTTAGCACTACAGAGGAAATTATTGTGGATTTAGGGGGATCACGTCCTTAGAAGGCAAGAAAGGCTTTTGCCAGTGAAGACATTGGAAATGGTCTGTGAGATGTATATTCGACTCCCCACTTCCCTTTTATGTGATGAAAATCGTGGCTCCGAAAAATCTTCCTTTGATAAGACACATGGCAACACTTAAAATCCAACAAGGTTCCAGAGATACCCCTGGTTAAGTCCCCACAAGAGACTTGTATAATAGGGTTATCAAATGCAAGGTAAAACATGGCAGCCAAATGTGAGGTCATTCACATCAGCCCAGCTTACTGTGCAGAAGTGTCCAACTTCTGCTTGCCTTGCAGGGAGAACATGCACTGGGATAGTTCCTAGACCTCAGCCAGCATGTGGCAATGCCATGTGGGCTGCCATAACTGGGTGGTGACCTTGAGCCCCAGCATCCAGCTATTCACAGATGGTGCATTTTGTCTCCACAGAGGGCCAGTAGATGTGAACTGCTCTTTGAGAAAGAAAACCCAGCTTGTTTATAAACCAGGATGCATGGGTTTGACATTCCAGGCGTATCTTGACATTGCTGCAGGTATTATAGCAAACCTCTAGGACCCATGCAGCATGAGCATGGATATGCTATTATTTATGTAAAAGGACCTTCTGCCAAAGTGCTTGTGATCTAAATCAGTTTGACAGCCTGGATGTGGTCTACAGGAAGATGAGTGACTTGACTATGTAGGAAAAGGCAGGTAGGTAGGTAGGAGCCTCAGGCGATAGACTGCTGTAAAAACATGGACACACTTTGGGCTCTGTTTGCTTAAGGAGCAAATGACTGAACGCTCACTATTGGAAAAGCAATCCAGGCTTTGACTTGATGTATTTGCATCTCTTGACACAACATGCTTGCTGTTGACCTGGAAAAGCCAGCCTGTGGAGGTGTGAAGATCAACAACTCATCTACCAGTTAGTCTGCTTCACGAGCCTTTTCTTTCATCCCTGAGAGTACTAGGACACTGCTGCTCCATTTCTGCAAGTGTTGGGACAAGATTCCTCAAACTTGTATCAGGCCCACCTCAGAGAAGACAGCTGTGCCCGTAGTTTATCTTCAGATATCCTTGTGGGAAGTTTCTCTGGAGATCCCAGGTCAGGTACGGCAAACAGGGCAGGCTTCCTAGCTGAGTTCATCTGCAAGCCTCAGAGGGGTGTGTCTCAGCCTAACAACATAAGAGGCTTTATATGTCTTCAGAAATAATGTGGAAGAGGAAATGCCTCTCTTGCAGTGATCCTGCAGGCTCCTTCAGCACCCATCTCTCTGCTCAGAAGGAGATCACATGGGGCAACTCTGGCTTTTATAAAATGGACATATGCCTCCTTCCTGACTCCAGGTAGTGAGGGCAGTTTTCACAGCCAGACCAGGCTGGATTTGAACTAGCATCCAAAACATACGCCAGCAGGATTAGGAGCCCCTGAATGTCTCCCTTCTGTACAGTGCTCTGCTCTTGGAGGCCATGTGTGTTATTGCTATAATAAACATTGATGTTCATGCTCTGTCTGCCAGGTATGTTGCACCTCAGAAATGCCACACATATTCCGAGTCTTTAGGAATTTCCCCAAATCCTACCCATTCAAAACAGATTCCACAGCTGCTTCCCTTACAAAAATCCAGCTGCATCTTCTATTGTGCCTTTACAGTGATTATCAGATTTTCCCCAGTTTAGCAGAGCTTCAACTTATACAATCTTGACCTCTGAAGCACAAAGAGAAAAGAGAAAATAACAGGGCACAATGTCTCTTTCAGCTATTATTCCACCACGGCCAGCCAAGCTACTGACAGGGAAATCCCTGCACAAATTAAGGAAATTCAGATATTTCTTTCATTCTAAGAGGCATTCCCAACAGAACCAGGGCTTGTTTCCAAAGACATGACTGCATTCCAGTACCAAAAAAACTTTATTATGCAAATATTGACCAGTGTTGAAGGAAACAGGGATGAAAAGCTGTCAAAGGTGACAAAAGCTGTTGCGCTTGAGTTGTAACATTTAATCCCAAATTTTGGGAGCATTGTTTCATTGATGAGATGGCTTTTGCAAGTAAAGGGTAGGAGTGGATGGTTTCTGTTTCTTCTTTTTTCTCTTACTTTGTTTTAATTGGGGATGTTTTAGTCCTGGAAATAATGACGGAAACACTAATGAATGCACAGGATCTTGTTATTGTTCAGGACTTAAGTCACACAATGATCCAGACAATGATCTGACTCACAGACCAAAACCAATAAAGGTCTTCCTGGCAGGAGCATGAAGAAGAATATTATGCGTTATGGACTGGCCCCAGGAATGACAGAGCTGGGTGGAAGAATATTGGAAAAAGATGGGAACTCCACTTCCAGAGAAGCTGATGGAAAGGTCCAAAGGAGGCCCAGGAATGATGGAACAGGAATTCAGTAATGATATACAAGTTGTAAGGTTTGAGGCGAAAGTCAGGGGTCACACAGATGAGGGTATAAGTTACACATCACTGAGGGAGAGCCAAGTCTAAATATTTGTAGCTTACGTGCAGAGGGGCTGGAGAAGAGTCAGCCACACAGGTTGGGTACATGTGAGCTGGGGCCACATCTTGCCCTTAAACTGACTTCATCTGCCTCCACAGCAGAATGGAATTAAATCTTTGCAAGCTGGGGAGGCGTCAGCATAAAAAGTCATCTCTACACAGAACCTTGTCCTTACAAAAGTAATGATCAAAAAATGACTGCATTAGACCCTATATACACAGTTAGTGTCCTACCCAGCTGTTGTCAAAAATAATTGTTTGAAAAAGTATTAAAAAATGTAAGTAATGACTTTTTCCTCTGTAATACCATCCTGGCTTCTGACACAGGCAAGTTTAGGGTACAGTTTTATTGTAGTCAAATGAAAATGTACCAAATATACATTTCATTCTCCAGAACTGCTGGAGGTGAAGGAGCTTTTAGCCTTAAGGTAAGAGTTAGTTTAACCAATATTCTCTTTTTTGCTGCTTATCTCCCTCTGTTAAATATGCCAGCTCAAAGCCGTGTTCAGCAGTGTATAGGCACGTCCCTATGGCTCTGTAGGATGTCCTCACTTACTCATAAAGAGATCTCTTCCCTTCTCCTTCAAGCTCCTCTCATCATATATATTATAAGCAGCCTGGACAGTGTGAAAAATAGAGTTTATACCCCATCCCTGAGCTAGTATATAAATGAGAAGCCAAGGGCAGGCTCTAAGCACTGGCATATAGACAAAAATGTTCTCCACGTTCCCCTGATATCTCACCTTCACTATCTGTCCGTGGTGAATGAACTGTCCTCTCGCATTGCCCATCTCCTTCCACTGACTGTAGAGACAGTGTAGTCGGTGCTGCACCAAGTGCTAGTTTGTCATGACAATCAGAAAATTGGTCCAAGAGTTCACAGAGGGCATGAGTTTTCCATGACCCCCTACTCCCTGTGCGTACATGGGTTCAACCACGTGGTGCTACCTTGGTCAGCATGGGATATTTCACTTTGGGTTTGACATCTGGGAGGGGTGTCTGTGCAAAATGTTAGTTGGGACCTTTGGGAATGTCACAGGTCCTGCAGAGGTCTGGTATTCATGGAGTCTGGCGGAGAGCCACAAAACCTGTGTCATGGTTTAACCTCACCCAGCACGTAAGCACCACACAGCCAGTGGGATAGGAGAAAAATCAGAAAGGGAAAAGTGAGGAAACTACTGGATTGAGATGAAGACAGTTTAATAGGTAAAGCAAAAACTGAGCATGAAAACAAAGCAAAATAAGGCACTCTATTCCTTCACTACTTCCTATCTCCAGACTGGTGTTCAGACATCTCCAGGAAACAGGGTCCATCAAGTACTGTTACTTGGGAAGACATATCCCATAACAATGATGTTGTAGAATCATCGAATGGTTTGGCTTGGAAGGGTCCTTAAAGATCACCTTCCACCCACGTGCCATGGGCAGGGACACCTTGCACAAGACAAGGTTGCTCTAAGCCCTGTCCAACCTGACCTTGGACACTTCCAGGGATGGGGCAGCCACAGCTTCTCTGGGCAACCTGTGCCAGGGCCTCACCACCCTCATAGATCAAGAATTTCTTCCAAATATCCCCTCTAACCCTGCCCTCTGTCAATGGGAAGCCGTTCCCCCTTGTCCTGTCACTCCAGGTCCTGGTCCAAAGTCTCTCTCCAGCTCTCTTGGAGCCCCTTTAGGCACTGGAAGAGGCTCTAAACTCCAGTCTTCCCTCCCCTCCCTTTCCCTCCCTTCTCCTCTATTGGGGATGTATTTCAGCCTTCTGGTAATTTTTATGGCACTTCTACTCCACCCATTCTTTTTTCTTCCCTCAGCTTTACATGCTGAGGATGATGCCATATAATCAGGGATATCCCCTGGATCAGCTGGGGTCAGCTGTCCATGCTGTGTCCCTTCCCAGCTCCTTGTGCATTCCCATTCACTGGTGGGGTGGAGTGAGGAGCAGAATAGGCCTTGATTCTGTCTAAGTCCTGCTTGACAATAATGAAAACATCCCTGTATTATTAGCACATATTTCAGGACAAATCCAAAGCATAGTTTGTGCTTCTATGAAGAAAATTCACTCAACCCCAGCCAAACCCAGCACATCGTGACACAGATGTTCCTGCCCAAAAAACCTGAACCAAGCATTCACCCCTGGAAAACCCTTATCTAGGGCGGCACAGTTGCTGTATGTTCAATTTGTTTATTAAAGAAAGTGTTGGTCTGTCTGGACTGGTGCACAAGTGAGATCTGTGACTTGCAGCACTGATTATCTCATGATTCAGGAAAATGTGGTGGAAAAGGGTCTAAGAAGCGCAGTAAAAGAAAACAAATGTTGATGGTTTTTTTGCAACTTCCAACATTTCTCAGTGCTGCACCTTCCGAGCTGGTGAGTGGAGACCACATACCAGCCCTCCTCCCCACAGCCCTCCCTCCCTCATCCTGTTTGTTGAGGGGTAGGGGGCTGATCCAGCTCTGAGGAAAACCTCCCTGTCTAACCTCATGTGGTATCCCATGGGCACAACATTTCACTTCACATCTGATGGGAGGCAAACACTGAACAAAACCCACCAGGTGATACCTTCTCCAAATGGTTTGCAATGACAGGGAACCCCAAATCTGCAAGGATATCCCCAGGAAAATGGGATTTAGAGGGGAAAAGATAGTAGCATGGGAATTGCTTCTTCCTATGAACCAGGCACAAAGTGGGCTAGGGAGATTTAGCAATAAGAAGGGTACACACACACACACACACACACAAGATGCAGAGGAGTCTGGACTTGTTAAAGCTTTTTCCTTGCTGGCTCTGTCTGGCAGAGCCTGAGTTTTAAAATACCAATGCCTTTTCTTGTCACTCTCAGCTTTAATTTATTATTTTTTAAAATCAATAAATATCCTTCCACTCCTCCATCTGGAGGATTCCTCCTTCATCCCACCACTGCCAAGCTGATCAGAGCCACCTATGCAATGTCATTTGATCCAGAACATATTTCAATCTTGGCCCGTTCTCAGCCTCATAAATTCCTGACATGATTCGGGAGGCGTTTCTGTTGGAAATAGCTCTCTGCTCCACTGTCGTATTTATAGAGATTGCTGCTGCCTCTGATCTGAGGCCAAACATTAGGAATAACTGCAGCAGGAAGCAGGACAGAGCTCGACATATTGTTTGTCTGGATTGTTTTAATTTTAAGAGTGTGGAAGTAACCCCATTTACTGATGTTAGAAGCAAAAAGGAAAAAATGTAATAAAGAAAAAAAAAAACCATTATTCAGGAATTTTCTATTTTAATTTTTTCTTTTTATTGCTTTTGTTAGAGGCAAAGAGGGAATCATTATGCTTGTTGCTGAGGACAGGGAGGTGAATTAGATATTGGTGACTTGTTAATTCAGGAATCCCATCCCTGCAGATTAGACCAGAGGTTCCCACTTTTTATTTTCCTGCTGGCTGAAACAAAGCCAGGAAATGCACATGGCTCTGTGTACACACACGTGTGTGTGTGTGTGTGTGTGTGTGTGTATGACAGGAGAGAAGGGGTGCACAGAAACCTTGTCCTCGTGCGTGTCCAGCCCTGACCAGCACAGCCACATGGCTGCACTGCTCAGGGTTAAAGCTGCACACGGACAAGGTGCTAATGCTGGCAATTTGGATGGAGACACTCATCCAGCCAGACCATGGCCTGCCCTCGGGGTGTGAAGGCCTTGGCAGCGGTGGCTCAGAGCTGAGTAACTTTCTCTGCAGGACACGGGTGCCAGGAGCTTTCAGACACACTGTGTCTGAACTGGGCCAGCTGTGTTTGGAAGTGAGAGACACATGCATACACTGGAAGCCTGAGCTGAAGCCTGCCAAAGTTGACAAAAAAACATTTGCCACTTCAGTAAGCTTTGGACAACACTGGAGGTGCATCTGAGAGGGAGGATGGTGAAAAGGATAGTGGAAGTCTCCCCACTAGAGGGGTGCCAGGCAGTCTGTGAGGTGGAACCATGGGGCAGAAACCCCATGGTGTGCAGAAACCTGGTGTGCAGAAACCCCATTGTAAACATCTCCCACCCCTGTCTGACCATCGACAAAACTGCCAGGCTTTCTGGGATGTCACTGAAGCACAGAGTGAGCAGATTAATTGGGACCCAAAGGGAGTCTACAAAAGAGTTGGAGTGACAGGACAAGGGGGAATGGCTTCACACTGCCATAGGGCAGGGCTAGATGGGATACTGGGAAGAAATTCTTCCCTGTGATGGTGGTGAGGCCCTGGCACAGGTTGCCCCGCGAAGCTGTGGCTGCTCCATCCCTAGAATTGTCCAAAGCCAGACTGCACGAGGCTTGGAGCAACCTTGTCTTGTGCAAGGTGTCCCTGCCCATGGCAGAGGGGTGGAAAGTGATCTTTAAGGTCCCTTCCGACCCAAACCATTTGATGATTCTATGGTCTCACAGCAGAGAAGCAAAAGGGTTGTCTTCTCCCACTGCGGCAGTTCTGGGTAGCATTACCCTGATCCAGCAGGGATTTAACCTTGCCTCAGTCTTACTGCCTTCAGAAGAGAGTATCTGAAGACTTGCTTAAGTACCCATTGTTCCAGTAAAACACTCAGAGTTTTCCTTAGGTACATGTTGAAATACGTTCATGAGTAGAGATCCCTAATTTGCACCATTGACTCCCAAGAAAGAAAACTGACTCTGAGTTCATTTCTGGGTAAGAGCTTTGGGAAAAGAGGACATCTCTTCTGCCAAATTCTGGGCTGTGCTGGTTCAAACCTACCCCATTTTGCTGGTTATGAGAACTCTCTTAATTGAGCATGATATGGGGTAAGAGCTGTCATAAGTTCAGAGGAGAAAACCGCTTCCACACTTCCAGCAAGAGCTACAATCATATTAGCTTAGCACAAGGGGATAATAAAGGGCTTTACTCAAAGAAAAAAACAGCAAGAGCCAACAGCTGGGAGCTGAAGCCAAAAAAACATTGGTTACGAGCAAGTGAGCCTTGTAAATTGAAGGGGGAGGTTGACAGCCTGGGGCAATCTATCAAGGAATGGTTAAAGTGTTGGCCAATCATTAAGGTGCCTTCAGGAAAAGATACTTTAAACAAATCCAGGTCACTGGGCTCGGTCCAGTTTTAAGGTGAAAGTGCCTGTTCTGCACTATGCTTGAGTTCAAATTAGGAGTTCCATGGTTTCTGCCACTCTTAACATCTCTGAATAAAGAAATGCCAGAAGCACTCATGCACTTCTTAAGCTGATAGAGAAAAAGGAAATCAAGCCATCTCACATTGTTTCTGGGATTGTGCATTCTGTGATACTGTGCATTTTTATTTTGCCCCCAGCAACCTGTGAAATAGCTCAGACAGTGCTGAAAATATTTTCACTGTTTTGAAAATTATTGCAGTGGTGGAAAAAAGATACGGAACCAAGAGTGCTGTGTGTGTCTGGCCTGAAAGGAGCCAAAAGGAACTGACCCATGTGGCTGCTGATGTGAAGATACCTCTGGGGTTCTCCGTTACACTTCTTACAGCAGCACCCAGCAGTCACAGAACCACAGAATAGCCTGAGTTGAAAGGGACTGACAAGGATGATGGGAGTCCAATTCCCGGCCCTGCACAGGATAACCCAAAAGTCACACCATGTGTCGCTGCCCTTTCCTCAGATGTTGAGTCTACTGCCTCAGCAAAAAATGCCAGCAATGGAAGGATGAGTTCTTGCTGTATTCAGTCTTGGTCATTCTCCCCATGAGTTCCTACATCTTCTCAGAGGTTAGAGAGAGAGGATAGCCTGGTGCAGCCTTTCCTACATTATTATATAGAGGAAAACACATAAATATGCAGTAAGAAGTGCAGCTGAAAGGGTGGAAAAAGGGATGGATACATTCTGGTTTTCATCCAGGGAGCTGAGGCAGCTATAAAGGCAGGGTATAGCAAAATGGGGAATTAAGCAATTATTTTGAGTCTAACCACATCTCTGTGATTCCAGTAGCACCTTCCCATGAAGTTGGCCACCTCAACCCAAAGCTGTGGCTGGCAGCTATGTTACGCTGGAGTCTTTGTCATAGTTAAGTCACAATAACCTCCCTCTGGGAAAAGAAGTAGCCCTGAAAAAGTTAACAAACTCAGCATTGCCTTGAAGCTTTTAAGTGACTCCTGACATGCTCAGTCTCCCTCAAAATCTGATGCTGCTAAAAATATTCCTTTTATTTGAAAAAAAAATTAAGGATAATGGAAGAATGGAATAGCAGAAAGACTGGGAGAGATGCCAGAAGATCTGATGGTAATCGAATCCAGATAATGTCCAAGTCCAGCACTGCCTTCCCTGGGGACGGTACCCAGGACACAGTGCCAGGAGGATGTCAGTGCTGAGACTCCAGCGCTTGCCTGCACCATCAGGGAAAGGGAATCTGCAAATATTTAGTCTGCCAGAAAGACTATTCCAATTAGTGGATGTCAGATCAAGGCCTGAATGATTCTGAAACATGTAAGGGTTTGGACAAGGCTTACTCAAGTCACACAAGGGTCATCACTTACTTAAAATTATTAGTATTTGACAAGCATGTACATCTCCAGGCACTTAAACCAGAAACTGCTTAATTTACACTAACAGTCGAGGGATGGATCCCATTTAGTATGAATTTCTGCTTCCCCAAAGAGCTGAGCCTGAGCTGATTTCATTGCTTCTTGTCCTCTGGAAATTTGCTTATTCATAAATAAAACCCTCACCATTGTTATCTGAAATGAGGGAAGGAGCCTTTGTCACAGAAGACAGGGTGTCATCACTGAGCTGTGTCACTGCTGGCTTCAGTCTGACCACTGCCCTAATATGGTTACACTTAGTGCTTACACCAACAGCCAGGACAAGCCAGGACTTTTTTGGAAATGAAAGGAGAGGGGCCACAGAGCCCCATGGGAACATTCAAGTGAAGAGAGTCATGTCAGCAGATGCAGCAATGCCGGCACCCCGCTGGCTGTGGGGAGGGTGCTCCTCAGACCCACCTTTGTTTCTCCACACTGCAGTTAATTTTTTCCCTTCAAATAAGGGCAGGGAAATCTTGCAGATCAAGAAAATGACCAACAAAAAGGCCAAGAGCAACTGGTATGGTAGAATTTAAGTCCCAAACTTAAGTGTGACATTGGTTTAACCTCTGTCCCAGCTCCAGACAGTCAGACTGTCCTCAGCAATTACCCCTTGTCCTGTCCCTCCAGGCCTTCGTCCAAAGTCCCTCTCCAGCTCTCTTGGAATCCCTTTAGGCTCTGGAAGGGGCTCTGAGGTGTCTGCAGATCTTCCCTTCTCTAGGCTGAACACCCCCAACTCTTCCAGCCCATCTCCAGCCTCAGAGCATCTTTTTGGCCTCCTCTGAACTCGCTCCAGCAGATTCATGTCTGAGATATTCAGTCAAGATACTGAATGCTTTGTGACATCAGCCCTTGATTTTGCTATTATTGTCCAGCAAGGGAATGGAGATGAAGTGCTTTGGCCAAGGTCACTCTTGAAGTGAGTGGCAAGGTGAGATGCTGAGCCTGAATCTTTGAAATACCAAGTTGGTCCTCACACCATCCTAGATACAGAAGGAGAGCAGTGGGGAGATGGAAACAACCCTCTTTTAGTTGGTGATGTTCTGTCCAGACGAAGGACAAGCACAGTGAAGTACAGTGTTTGCTGAGCTTGCTTTCCCGTGACTGCATTTCAGGCAGCTCCAGCCATGATATTTAAAAATAGTTTTCAATAGACTTATACCAAATGACTGTTATGAAGTATGGTTTTTATGCCTCTGGACTGGAATAAAACCTTCCAAAGGTGACAACAGGAACTGTTCAAACAGAACCAGACTAGGGCGTAGCTCAAAAGGCAACAAGGCAACTTCCCTGCTTCATATCAGTGGGGAATATGGACCATCTACAGACCTCTGCAGGTGACCACCACCAGCTTCTCCCAGCTAGGAGCTCCTAGAGATATTGTCTTAAACACTAACAGGGACAAAAATGGACCACAAAGGAGTAACTTAATTTTTGCCTGTGTCAGCATGGTGTGTAAGTCAAAAGTTGAGTATATGTGCATTTCTCAAGTCCTCTTAGAGGACCTCTGGCTTTGGAAAACATGAAACGTACAGGCTAAAGCCCACCAGTTTTATAAAAACCAGAACTGAATGGATCCTTTGTGCCAGATAATGTTTCAAAATATTTCACTCAATGGAGTTGCACAAAGTAAGTGCTGAGATGTCACATCGTTGTTCAAGATGATCTGGGGACTCCTGGACGCACAGGACTGGCCGGGACAGTCCCTTCTACCTGGCAAGCGTGAGCAATGCCAAGAAAGCATCACAAGAAACCTTGCTTTAAAAACTCCAGCTAGACAAAAACGACAAGGCAAGGAGGAAAAGTGAGGAACAAGGGTTTGCCTGAAATTAGGAAATTAATGGCAGGTAGGAAACAGTTTCACTCCATGTTCACGGAACTAAAACCGGGTTTTGCAACCATCTGCTGTATGACCAGGGCTTCATCTGCTGCCCTTTGGCATATATTGTGTGTCTGAAATAAGAAGGTAATTTTCAGAACACTGTTTTTAGGTGCAGGATGGCTTAATTATTTGGACTTAATTGAATGAGACGAATAGGGCCAAACTGGAAAGACAAAAACACCACCGACTGAGGGTGCATCAAGTTTCAGAGGTCGAAACTCCCACTTTGCACCCTGTGAAAATCGAAGCATCTTAAACGAGTGTGCAAAATCATCACTTGTGGGTTTGCAGCCCTTTGCTGCTTCACTTTCATGGTGGAGTATACGCAGTCCTACAGAGGAGGATTTTCTGAACACAATGTTTATTAATGGAGCCCATCCCAGCCATGCAATCCTCACACCAAGTAACAGCAGGAGCTCCTTCAGGTCCCCTCACCTTGCAGGGTTTTGGTATTTGTGAAAATGAGACATCCTGAAGGGAAACTTTCATCTGAATTTCCCAACAGGTGAGACCCAAATGTTTTCGTGTTCCATTACCATCAAACACACACAGCCACATGGATTCAATATCCTTTCTGGTCCCTCAATCTGACAGATTGGGAAAAGAATTTTTTTTCAGTGCCACGCAGCTTTCAGTGTCTTGCAGATGATCACTTTTCTGGTGCACCCCGTCCTCCAACTGAATAAAGAAATGATGTTTAGATCTAAACACCATGACTGACAGTCAGGCAGATGGATGCATTTTCTAGTACACAAAAACCAGACAGAGTTGGACTACTTTTCTGCACCAGCCTCCAAAAACCTGCACTTGGTATAAGGAACTTCAGGGAAGGAATCTGTCAAATCTCCTCAGTCTTAAAACACTAGCAATAAATTACTCCCAGCCCATACATTTTTCCTCTTCTTTTGTACCGTAACCCTCTTCACTTACCCTCCAGCAAATCTGCTCCACCAGATGCCAGAGTTCAAGCATAAACTCAAGGGGGTTACAACAGTCAGACCTAAACCTTTCTTTTTCCATTGCAGTCCTCCCCTATTTGACCATTTCCCACAATTAGGGGTCCCTCCATTCCCAAATCTGCTTGAAGTGTAAGCATGCTATCATATTACCTTCCCCTGGGCAGATGCTACCTATGGTGAAGCCCCCTTTTCCGTGTGGTTTGGGGGGCTTTTTTGTGGGTTGTTTTTTCTTTTTCTTAAGAGAAAAATTGAAAATACAAATAGGTGACAGTAATAAATCTCTTATTTCTTATTTCACATTTCAGCATGCTCCCCTTATTATCTCAATTTATGTTATGCATTGTTTACAGCAACACCTTTTGGAGGAAGATCAGCCAAATACTTACCGCTTTTGAAGTACTGCATGGCTAAATGTCAAGTTCAGAGAGGTTCCTCTGTCTCTACCCAGTCTGTAGTTTAGCTATGGAATGTATAGGTACTGTAGGGCCCATAGCTTGCTCACAGAGCAAGAAAAGACAGAGGTAAGGTCTAGTAGTGGGCTGGACCAGAGATCTCGCCCCTTGATGCAAAGATCTTGACTATTTTCATGAATGTCTTAGAGTGAACTGGGGCTGACCTTTGCTTTTAGAACAGGAAACTCTCCAGAATGTATTTCTTGTGGGGGTATTTTGCATATATATCTGTATCTGCTGCTAGCTCATGGCCCGTCTTTCCTTCTGTGTCCCTGTGGTCAAGTCTCAGCAGATCTGTAATCTCTTAACATCTGCATCTGTAGCTCGTCTGTGCAACGTGCAAATATACTTGTGGCTGCAAAGAACTGTTTTCTTATATGCCTTTTACATCTCAGTATATGGAAGGCTCTTACACCATGCATGTTTTGTTCCAAGGGAATAGTCTGGTCCTGGAAAAGACCCCAAAAAGGTATTCTACAAGGTCTCTGGTTTGTGAGAAAGGTAAGCTCTGGGTTTTGGCTGTCCTCCTTCTCATCTTGGACTTTTTTCCAGTCTCTTTGGTTCCTTCATGCTGTGCAAGTATTTGGACTCTGATGCCTGGATTGGAGAGTCATGCTGCTCTTCAATAAGAGTATTTCTCCCCCAGAAAATGACTCACCACACACTGTCTTTGCCTCCTTCAGCACTATCTTAGCAAATAAAACTGCTGGTTCAGCTTCGCTGTTTGGTCGCGGTTGGAGTGCGACGTGCTGGGACAGGATTTCTCTTCGTGGGTAAATCACGCAAAGTTACTTCAAGTCAAACAAGGTGCCTGCTGAAATGCTCCTTTGCTTTATTGCATTTCATCTGACAGTTCATCTGCCGCCCCTCAGTCTGAACACTTGTCTGCAACGATGAGGTAGTTTGTGTGGTTTGTGATGAAAAGGTCCTTTCCTGGTTTCTTCCAAAATCTCCTGGGGATGCTGTATATTTTCTCTGTCTGTGTTTGTTGCTTGGCCAGCATTTCCTTGCCTGTATAATAACATCTGCTCACCAGACCTCAAACATCCTTGATCGCATTTGGCTAGCATGAGGCACCTCTAGCTTTCTGGTGTGTTCTTGAGACTACATCTGTTCCCAAAAATCTGGGTGTTGGGATTCAGCAGCATTTCTGTCTGAACCCTCTGTCCCATGCAACTAGGTAATCTGTGTATTTCCAGCTAGTAGCATCTCTCTTTTTTCCATGGCTCTTTTTTACATCCTATTGGTATCTGGTAAACTTTTTGTCTGTTCTGCACTTTCACATAGGTGGGAATTCACTTTTCCTACTCTCACAGCTCTTGGTAGAGTTGTCATGGGAACATGAGGGTTCACAATTTAGAGATCTGGACAGCTGGGGATGACTGTGAAGAACTGCTTTGTCTTTATCCAGGAATTCACTAAAGGAGCTTTGCCTCCTGCCACCTTCACTTGACAGCCCCACTATCTTCCTGCCTTTGACTTCTGTCATTCTACTCAGGATCCCCTCCTCCTCCAGTCCGTCAGTGACCACTTCCACCTCTGCTCTACCTCCACTTCCCCAGTCTCTCAATTTAGATCTGTGGATTTTAGATTTCATTTTACACAAGCTCAAATAGCTGAGGTCAGGAGCACCCTTGACCCAATGGAGACAACATCAGAGGGCATTTCAGCCCACTCCTTCTGGAAGTGCCTCTTTCTTTCCACTAACCATAAAAGGGACTCTCAGGGACTCCTACAGGCTTTGCTTCAGTGCTGAGCATCACAGAGGACAAGCTCAGTCCCTGTGCTGCACGGTGTGTCACACAGCCTGGCCCTCAAGGCAGCAGGCAGAGTAACTTCTTTCAGAGTCTCTGGGGCACCATACTCAGCTTCTTCACCCGTTTTTCATAACTCAGAAACTCTCTTCTTTACAAATTTTGCATGCTGGGGAGCAATACTAAAATACTAACAGAACAGAGAAAAACCTGACTGTTGGTAAGTGACTGGAGCTTTTTCTTTCAGACTCCCATATCTTTCATTCCTCTTACAAATTTTGTGTCATTTGGCAGTGGTTTGACTCATTGTTCCTCCAGATTTTTGACCTGTGTCACAAATATACACGACATTTTCTGTGTGCTGACAGTGATTTTGGAGAACAATAAACTTTTGTTTGGGTCCTCTGGTGAGCTGTGGATGAATCCAGATGAGAGCTGAGCATGTGACAGCCACTGCCTACTAAAGGTAGTGTTTGCAGCAGTTTGTATCTAGCTGTATTTTTTAACCATTGCAATGCCAGGGCAAAAAGCATCAGGGTGCTAAGCAGAGTTTGTTGGGGGCCAGGGCTATAATTCAGTGCCAGGCATGGGATTTATCTCTCCTTTTTCCACTTTGAATTTTCCAGATTTCCTCTGAGGACTGCAGTCATAATCTAAGTAGACAAGCTGAAAGTCCAAACACTGATACTGCCTTATTTTATTTCTGCTGCCTCAAACACAGGCCCATCTCATGAAACACTTCCCCCGAGCAGAGCTGCCTGCATACCCAGATGTTGCCTGAACATCAGTGTGCTGCAATGGCCCCATGGGGAATAACACACACCACGGCCATTCACAAGGGAATTTTCCTTGCCTGGCCTTCCTGCATCCTGACATCACTAGTCCCCTGTGCACAGCAGGGATTACAGTGACTCCTGAGGGCTGAGAGTGTGTTGGAGAGGTTGGAAACAGCCCACAAGAGACTTCCCAGGGAACAGACCTGGGCTCTGGCTGGAAAGCCGGTCTATAGATCGGCTTGTGGCTCTTTGGAGGTGATGAGGAAATGCAATGGCACCCCTCTGTCTAGCCCTCTACCAAGAAGCAGAGGCCATGAGATTGAGTGGGTTACTGAACTGGACACCAGAGAACTCAACTTGCTGCTTGATCTAGGGCAGAAACCAAATATGAGAGCAAGGAAACCTCTTCCTGCTTTTTTCTCCCTCCACTTATGGTACGTCTTTTCCATTTAGAGATTACCTCTTGCTATGCGTGTGTGCAGTGCATGAGGGGCCCACACTCCCTGCTTCCAAACACTGCTGAAGCACAAAGGAAATGGGAGAAACCTTTACCCAGTGCCTGGGGTTGTGTTCGTGTACCTCATCACCTTCAAAGCTCTGATCGACAGCTTGCATTGGGGTTGAATCCCTTTCTCCTGTGCAGTGTTTCTTTTTATGGGATCATACTTTACTGCTTTTTCTCCAAGTGTTTCATTATGAAATCCGTTAATGAACCACTAGGGGTAGCCAAATGTGTTTGGTTGCATGCAGGACCTTGAGAAGGCATCATGGAGCAAATTCACTGCAAACAGCCTCAGCTTGCTCACAATCAAGGGACCTGAACTAATCCTCCTTCCTGCCCCGACTGATGAACTCTCAAGACAGAGACCTCTCTGATCTCAGGACTTTGGGGTGACCTGGAAGGACATCGAATACTCCAGAGCTGAGAACTTGGTGCAGCAACCTGACCCCATCTGGACACAGCACACATCAAGTAAGATAAATAAATGATGCTTGCCACACTGATGCTGTCACACAGCAGCACTAAAGCCACCAGTCTTCCACTGGGGCTATAGAACATGCACTGGAGAACACTGGGAACGAGACAGGTATATGTGAAAATGGTGGGAGAATGAACTGCAGAAACGACAGATGTGACCATCTCTCAAGACAGCTTTCCCTCGTGTGAGATGGTGGTGTGGTTTTACCCCAGCCAGGAGCTAAGTCCCACACAGACATTTGCTCACTCCCCCTTCAGCAGGATCAGGGAGAGACTTGGAAGGGTAACAGCCAGAAAACTCATGGGTTGAGATAAGACAGTTCAATAGGGGAAGCAAAGGCTGTGCACACAAGCGAAGAACTAAGTCCCCACTTCCCATGGGCCGGTGCTCAGCCATCCCCAGGAGAGCAGGGCCCCGTCACATGTAACAGTGACTTGGGAAGACAAACTCCATCACTCCAAACATGCCCCCTTCCTCCTTCTTCCCCCCACTTTCTGTTCTGAGCATGATGTCACAGGGTCTGGAATATCCCTGTGCTCAGTTGGAGTCACCTGTCCTGGCTGTGTCTCCTCCCAGCCTCCCCTGCCCCCCCAACCTCCTCTCCTCTGTGACACCACAAAAAGCAGCAAAGGCCTTGGTCCCGTGTGAGCCCTGCTCAGCAATAACAAAAACATCTCTATATCATCAGCTCTGTGTTCAGCACAGACCCAAAACTCAGCCCCACACCAGCCACTGGGCAGAAAATTAACTCTGCGCCAGCTGAAGGCAGCACAGATGGTAACTTAGGAGGAAGAGACAAAATTTTGTATAGCTCTCTGTCTTCCATCTTCACCCTGCTCAGGCTCTGCTCCATGTGCTGCTTCTGTGCAGTGGTGAACTGCTGTTAATGACAGAGTGCAGTAAGGAAACAGCACACGCTGTGGCAGTGCAGAGCCTGGGGAAACCACCCACACTCAGTGATCGCCTGAGGGCACAAAGGCAGCCTGTGCTCTGGGCAAGAGATGTACCAAGGCCCTCAAGCATCCCACTCCAGTGCCTTGGTGGGCTTCTCCCCACATTTCACTGCTTGGACAAAACCTAAGAGAGTTAAATGGAATGACCAGAACCCTGTTATGCTGAAAAAACAGACCAAAGGCAAGTGGCCCTGATGGTTTGGGTCTCATTGGACTTCCATCTTGCTCTTAGCTGGAGGTGGGCCTGCAAGAAATCTTCCCTACACCTCAGCTGGGGTTGCAGGTCTTGTACAGAGGATGTGCTGAGCTACTTCAGCATGGTTTGACTAATGCAGGCAGGAATCAGAAGCTTTTCTGTGATGTCAGGGGTAAAATACAGTCTTCTACTACAAACTGAGAGCTAAACACTGCCCCAGATACAGCTCTACCACTTCCCTGCTGTGCCAATCAGACCTGCAGGAACACACCACACAGATTGAAAGGATGAGAAATGAGTTTGTTCATTTTCCTAGGGTCTGAAAGTTATGAGGGAACAAGCCCTCAGTAGAGAAAAGATATAAACATGTTAGAATGAGTCCAGAGAAGGCCACAAAGATTATCAGAGGGCTGGAGCACTCCTACTACAGAGACAGGTTGAGAGAGTTGGGTTTATTCAGCCTGGAGGAGAGGAGACTTCATGGAGACCTTACTGCAGCCTTTCAGTGCCTAGAGGGGGCTTATAAGAAAGATGGGGACAGACTCTTTAGAGGGGGCCTGTTGTGATAAGACAAGAGGCAATAGTTTTAAAGTAAAAGAGAGGCAATTCAGACTAGATAGAAGGAGGAGATTTTTTACAATGAGAGTGGTAAAATGCTGGCACAGCTTGCCCGGAGTGGTAGTAGGTGCCCCATCCCCAGAATCAGGCCAGGTTGGATGGGGCCTCTGAGCAACCTGATCTAGTGAAAAGTGTCCCTGCCATGGCAGGGTGTTTGGACTAGACAACCTTTAAACGTCCCTTCCAACCCAAGCTGTTCTATGATTTTATGGCAAGCACCAGACAATATTCATCCAAGGCTCTGAAGGAAGTGTCTAATAGAACTAAGCAGCCCCTCTATAAGAACCAGCTTCCAAGCCAGGAATTTGATGGTTTGATAACTCTGTGTCTGGTTACTCAGGGTATTTTGCAAATTCTATGGGAGTCACTGCTGAACACAGCCATAGCTGTTTCCCTGGGTAACTTTAGAGGTACAGCACACTGTGCACTGAACAGCTTAATGTGAGACCACGCACAGAACACATACTTTACACTTGCATATGTGTATTTGCTCCAGAAACACGTGCTGGTGATCAGCCCAGCAAGGGAACAACCCCCCCTGATTTAGCTGACCAAGGGTAACAAGAGCAGGACGAGCTGCCTTTATGAATCCTCGTCATTCACCTCTTGACACAACACTTCTCTGCTCTCAGCCTGTGGATATGTGAGATGTGGTTTGCATCCAGGTCTAAATTCAAACCCCTCCAAGGTGTGAGAGTTCAGATTTCAGACTGCACCTATCTCGAACGTGAACTCTTTTTAATAAAACAGAAATCTCCAATTGCACACAAACAGCTGAAAACCATCTGCAAGCTTTTTTGGAGGAACTTCTATGCTCCCCCTTACTCTCCAGCTCCCTGGTCTCCATCTTGCCATCTGTTATCCCCTGTAACCAGATCATTGCTTTGTATCTTGCTCATGCCCTTCACCTGACACAGTCCATTTCCACTTTCCAATAAAGACAGAAACAAAGAGGATGTGCTCTGTGCAGTGATTCTGTTTCCAACCCATCCCATCCTGGGAGCCCCGTGCAAACCATGCTATCTATCTGGCACTCTCTGATGGTGAAGTCCACATGGGAACCTTAGGTAATGGATTACAGTGGAGAACATGTATTTTTAAATGTGTTTAAGTTGTCTGACAGTTTCTTAAGAAGCAAGAGAGTAAAAAAAAGTCAAATGAAGGGGAGGGAAATGTACCCCAAATCTGTGAGAGCTTTTTGAAAAGGGAACAAGAAAAGTCCTCTGTCCTGTTGTATTGCTTCACACATCCCAACACTGGAGGAGAATTGTGGAAGTATCCTTAAAGCAGAACTCCCACAGCTGAGGGCAGGGAGACAAACATGGTAAACTTTGCACATGGTTTTAATTATCATTGGTAATGAAACCATTCATCATCAACCTCCATGCTGAAGATAGAGATAGCTATTGCTCCTGAGGATAGAGTGACTGAAAGAATGAAACATTTGCTGCTCTCTTGCTCTCTTATTTTCTCTGACCTTCATGGTCCTGGCTCAAGGTCTTGTTGCAGAATGACAGGTCAGCTGCTCTGAGCTCCCTATCCAAACACGATAGCCTAGGATTCAAAGGTAATTGTCATCACTGCTGTTTCTTTCTACTCATTGAAGCAGGGCCTCCTCTAGCATGAGGACTGAATTAGTTCTCTGCCTCAAAGACTAATCACTCAGCATCAGAGCTGAAAGAAGGGTGGACATGTCCTGTGTGTGACTTCCCCTAGGTCGGGTGGTGATGGCAAGTCCCAGACAGACCATGAAAGTTTGGTGCATTGCTGAGGTTTCCTCAGTTGACTATGAAAATTCTGCTTCATATGCATGGAACATGAGAGTTGCAGTGCCTGGGAAGCAGTGTAAAATTACCTCCTGCTTACCTCAGGGGACGGACACAACCAGTTCCTGCTCATTCCTGCATGGTCTCTCGGAAGTGCAGAAAGCAGGGCAGGGTCTGTGTTGTCCTCTGCTTAAGATCGGAACTCGACAACCAGCTGTTAACACCAGCATCCTGGTGGAAGAGGAAAGGGAAAGTCCACACTCACCTAAAAACCAAAGAATTTTGGGATCCCTCCTGTACTGAACGAGTAAAAGGGAATGTTTCTCCATTGCCTTTTCGAAGAATCACGTTCGAAAATTTTGAACTGCCTCTAACAAAAACTTTACAAACGGCTTTGTTTTAGAACCCTGCCTGATGGTCATTAAAAGAGCTTGTAGTTGATACATGAGGGGAGAACTTAATAAGCTTTGGTACATCAAGCTAGCAAGAAATAAACTTTTGATACATTTGATACATCAGCCTGAGGCAATAAACATTTTCATACATCAGGCTAACTGCGCCTGGATACCAAGGGGCAGCCAAAGAACTTTAAGGGAGCAAAGATGAATTTCTCCACGGACGTACTGTTGCTGTGAGGAGGACGTGACACTGCCACTCTCAAAACACTCTGTAAGCAAGTGCCAAACATGCCACAGCTTCTGGTAAATCCACAAAGGGTCGGAATCTCTGCTGTATCTTTGCTGTCCTGCGCTGTCCTGGCTGCTTCTACAAGGCTGCTGGTGCCGCACCCTGCTGGTCCTGCTGTCCTGGCAGGTGGTCCTGCTCCCTCTCTGGGCAGCTCTCAGGGGGACTTCCCTGGGGAAAGACCAATCACGCCCTACCAGATCTCCCCCATTGCGTTCTGTGAGCCCGCTGACACTTGGTGGTGGTAACCCCTTTCCCGTGCTACTCATAATTATTGTGGGCATTTTCCTACTTTTCTATTTTCGCTTTTTCTTTCCTCCTTCAGGAAAAAAAAAAAAGTTGGGTTATTGCTTTGGATCCCAACATTTCACCTTGTTTGTGTTTTAATCTCGCTTTTGGGTATGTTTAGAACTTAGTTCCTTGCCATAGCTGTGGATCAAGGCAAAACTTGCATCTCCTCACCTTAAGCAGGTGGGAACACCTCCCCAGCAGTTTCCAGCTCCTTATCTCCATGACATTCCTTCTAGCACTTCTCTTCCAAATGAAATGTCCCCACCCGTAAATCTGCATATTTCCCTTCTCCTTTCCAGCTTGTTGAACTTGTGGTTCTCTTCACATAGGTTTGCCCAAAGCACAACCCCTGTGGTTCCACATGGAGCATACGCAGGGCTCTCCCCGGTCATCATCCCAGAGCTGGACTGGGAGGACCACTGTCAGTTTGGTCTATGTGCTCTCTTGAGGCTGGGGAGGAATAAAATGCTTGCCCTACTTGGCCTGGCTGGAACCATTGCGAGTTTCTTGCTTCATGCAATGCTTTCTTTAGGTGCTATGGAACCGTCTGAATAATAACAGTAGCAGATTGCTGTGTCAGCCTTCTTTCTGCAGCCAGCAATGCTCTTTGGGTATCCTCTTACCTCCTTGTCCACAGAAGAAGGACCCATCCTGAACCATGTTGCAGAAAAAAAAGTGAAAAATGTGGTATTTGGTTGCACCACATGAGAGTTTGGGTGCTGTGTAGCAGAAATATAAAATAAAACTGCCTAAAAGAGGTGCAGTTCTCTCTGGGTATCAGTGACTTTAAGCCATTTTTACACATACTGAGTTTTGTATTACAGGGTATTTTATTGCAGGTGAGAACACCATACAGCTCAACTGCTTTTCACATAGATTTTTTTTTTTTTTTACAAATAACTTTGTTTGCTTCTTTCTTTGCATCTGTTTTACACTGCTGCAGGACCTGGTTATTGATTTAGTCAGCAATGATCACAAAGCCTCTGCTGCTGGGAGAGCCACAGCCCTTTGGAGGTCAAGGCTGTGTCCATTTGACCCAGTTGAGAGCTTGGCCTAAGGCCATTACAAAGGTGCGACACTGGGATGAGTGAGGTTGGAAAAAGGCTCGTGGTCATCCAGGGGCTTGCTCTGATGCACAGATCAGACAGAGTAGGAGCAAGCTCAGACCCACAGCAACACCTGGATTTGTGCAGGAGTGTGGTCGCTGCGAGCCTGGAAGGGGATGCACAGAGCCAGCACCAGGAGCACCACGTCAGGAAGTGCAAGCTCACCCTTGCAATGTTGTGTGAACAGCGCTGGCTTCCAGCGGATGCAACAGCACATGGACCACATCACATTGCTGGAGCAAGGAGACAGCAGGAGGGTGGAGTCTGCTGTGTGTCCTCTGTCAGAACCATCCATCTCTACCCATATCTGCCCGGAGCTTTGCTCTCTGCTTATCATTTCAGCACTGGAGCAGACACAGAAATTAAAACAATGGTCATAAAGAGCTGCAGAGGTGCAGTGTGGTGGCTGATCTCTGCCCAGCTCGTTAGCTCCACCATAAAACTGCTCATGGCTCTACTGGAGTCAGCAGGTCCCAGATTTACAGATATCAATGCTTCTGTTTCCGTGCTTAATTTGCTATTGAAATGAGGAAGAAATCAGGTGCCTAAACAAGAAGTTAGACACAGAAACGTCTCTGTGGATTTGGCCATGCAAGTCTGGCCAGTAAATATCTGAAACGTCCCATCCCCTGTGGAGAATGTGCTCACACTTTGGCTCTCCAAGCCCTTGGTAACACTGCTGTCTGCAACAGCAGGGTCTGGATATCGGGACAAGGAGCACATCCCATAAATCTGCTGCTTAACAAGATAGAGATTGTCTGGCCCCTCTTCATGATTTGTGGATTTGTTGTTATTTAACATGCTTTGTCAATCCTGTTGCAAAGTCCACACAGCACAGCAAGGTTTGCAGTAAATATTTTCTAGTGAGTGAAAAGCAAGCCAGGGGGAATAGCTTGTTTGTTGTCGGTAGCGGTGAGGTTTTTTGATAGTTTACATTTTGCTGATGTTTCCTACTCGGAAGTCAGAAGGGTGAACTGAAGCTCCATCAGGCTTGTTTGGATGTCCAAAATTTGCCATAGGATTCCAATAGGGAGAGTTTTTTCCTTGAATAAACACGACTGAAGCGACGAGCTCAGCTCCCAGGGAGGACTGCTGCTGCCTTAGCAGTGTCATCTTTTGGAGGAGGTACAAAGCTGTTCTTTGAGATTTTACATAGATGGTGTCCCTTTTCTTCGCTGACTTTCAGTGCCCCAAATGTCCTGGGAAAACTCCAGTTCCAGTAGGTACAGGGGACATGAATAGATAATCTGAAGTAGCTGCAATAGGTGAAGATCCTCCTAGTCTCTGCTTTTCCTTTCCACCTTTCCTTCTCACCATACATATTCCTAATCCATGCCAGTGCCATGCCAAACCTCTTTCACCCTGCCCTGAGTGTGCAGGGATGATCTTGCCCAGGAAACCCCTCTGCTTCATGAAGGGTGTTTCACTGGAGCCATAGAACTCTCGCAGCTGTAGTTTTGCAATAGCTTAGATCTGAAGTCCTTCCACTGACTAGAAGAGATTAATCCCAGGTTTATCCCAGTGTTCTCGCTGAGGCTACACTGAAAGCAGAGAACCCAGGGACACTTCAGAGAGCAGGGGTGCAGGAATAGGCTCAAGTCCTGCTCTGTAATGCCGAAGTGTGACCTCTGTGCATCCTTGTCTCTTCCACATTCTCATCTCCATGGACAGGGTGCATGCATGGACCGGACAGGAGCCCAGCCAGATGGGGGACTAGGAGCCCAGCTCACCTCTCCATCTGTCCAGCAGGATTCCAAGAAATGTGTTACTTTCCCTCTCCTTACTCAGCTCCCCCAAAAACTTGAAAACACAAGTCTTGAAAAAACAAAGTTTCAAGCTTAAATTTTCCTGAAGCCACTTAGGCTCCCCCATGGCCCTCCAGCTGCATTCCTGAGATTTAGTTATTCTCCTCTCCCCTTCCTTTTGTACCATGTGTTATTTGCCAGAGGGCAAGGCACTGGCAGCTTATCACTGCATGATGTTACCTTTCAACATTCTCTGCTCAGACCTTAGGAAAGAGCTCCCGTCCCATGACTAGCTGCGACATTCCTTGTCCTGTATGGGGTATGGCTGCCAATCACCACCAGGACACAAACGTGCCAGATGTTGTTGCAATTGAGAGACATTCTGCTCCAAAGCCCCATGTTATTGTTAGAGCGATTAAATTGGAAACTACTGAAATTTATGTGTTGGTGTCTGACAGGTCAGCCCGCTCCCCAGCTTTATCCCACTCTGCTCTGATGATTGGGTTTTTTTGTTAAAAAATTTGGGCTACATTTGCAGAAGGAAGAGGAAGTAAAAGAAGTAATGAGCAACCATTTACCAGCTTGTAGCATTCTACAATGACAAGTGTGAAAGTGTTTCCCTTGGAGTCAGCAGCAAAAATCCTGTAAACTCCAGTGAAGAAGACTATCTCTGAAGAAATGGAGATTTCAGGGGGAAAAAAAACAAAGCAAAAAACCCCCAATAAACTAAACCCAAACCCTATAGAATTTATATCATCCTCTTAAGTTCCAACTCCCTGCTTTACAAGGACATCCCTTCCTGTTCTAGCTCCATTTTTGACGCACCCCAGATGATGCCAGACCTGGAGGTGTGCTTCTCCCCACCCTCTGTCCCCTTCTCCTCCCCACCTCCTCAGGCAGTTTGCATCTAGTGTATTATACCATGTGTCTCCCTAGAAGAGGTTCTCAGTTTTGGCTGAGAAGGAAAAGGTTCCCATCAGTGTGAAAATAAGGAGTCAGTGTTTCAATATTGCCATGCGTGGCCTTTTCTGTACCATAAAATAATATTGAGCAAGTTTAAACTACTTGGTGTAATGAAGGTTTTCTCTCTCCACTTCTTATTTCACTGATCAGCATCCTGTCAGGAGCCTCAGGGAGCCAGAGAACAAAGGAAGGGAGGGCAGAACAGCACAAAAAATCCTTGGGGATCAATCAGTAAACCTCTGACTGGCATATGGAAAGTCTTGGCAGACACTCTTCCACTGCATCTTGTCATTAAAAATAAACAAACAAAGAAAAGTCTGAACTCCATGGAGTTCAGAATAGCTGGAAAGACACTTTAGGTAATGTCAGAAACAGGGGCTGGACATGGGATCTCCAGAAGTCCTCTGTCTCTTTGGAAAAATTGCTTGTCAAGAGCCATTTTGGACGAAGGTTTGCATGTCATTGGTGATGAACCCCAGCACAGTGGCCCAGTCTGCTTCCCCTCCAGCACGGCTCTGACTTCCACAGCCCTGCTCTTTCTTGCAGTCATTAAGCCAAGCCAGGTATTTCAGCAAAAACAGCTCATCAGAAATGCAACATAAAGTGGAAGTGACCCCTGACACTAATTTAAAATTAGACTCGATGAGCTTTCAACCAGGAAACTGTTCCCCCAGCCCCCTTTAAAATCCAACAAATGAAAAACATTTGGTTGCTATTACCAGTGATTATGATAAGCTATGTTAAAATATGAAGTGGGGGAATTTATCTTTATTTCCTGGGATAACATTGATGAAAAATATGCTGTTCCATCTTGATTTTCAATCACTCGAATGAACTCTGTCATGAATTTATCTTTATTTGGCTTGATGCATGTAACTGATCTGAAGAGGGAGAGAGGGCAGGGGGCAGGGAGAGGGTAGGATTGGCAATTTAATCTGATGCAGATAAGTTTATTAGCTGCCCTCAGATCTGTTCCTGGCTGAACATGACGGACAAGACTGCATGTCGGATATCTCATCATACTCCTTTGGGGAGAAGGCACAGCCTCTGTCACGGTGTAACTTTCAGCAAATGGTTTACATCAGTTTTCATTACACTTAAGGCCTCTCTCTAACAATTTTCGGCCAGAGCCTGGGGGCTAGGTGGGTCCTTCTGTCCACAGGGCCTTTTCCTCTGCGGAATAAAAGTAAAAACTTGGACAAGAAGCAGGGTCAAAGCTAACACGCCTCCCTGCCTCCCCCTTTCCAGTAGGTGAGATTCAGATAGTATCTACCAGATTTCTTGTGCCTAAAGCAGGGTTAGGAGACTTTCAGTTCTGGCAAGATGAGGTGAAAGAGGCTTGTTTGAGGTTTTTTTTGTAGGACAAAGTTTTTACGACATTCTTTGTAGCACAAACTAGTCACTGAATTGCAGTGCCACTGTTTGATGCTGTACCGGGAACCCAGGGAAGACCTGACAGAGATTTACTTTTGAAAACTACAAAACAATTTTCTGGACATAGAATTAAAACAGAGTCAGCAAATTCACACTGCCGGGTTGTCCAAAGAATCAGTCGTTTTGCTGTTGACTGCCATGAGCCTGGACAGCAAAGAGTTAATTATATATATAGGTGCACATATATATATATATATGTATTTCTGATTCAGAGTTGCTCTTTTTAAGCATCTAGGGGTGAGCAATTTTTCAGCTGGTGCAAAGTTGTGCTGTAATTCTGAGGGCTGCCTAGAGTTTCACCAGCTAAGAACCTGACTGAGAGCCGAGGTCACTTTGTGGCTGATAAACCTGGAACAATGAGACAAATATTACATCTCTGAGCAGTTAGCATTCATTGACTTGTCATGAAAAACATCTTTTTCTAAAAACTCTTGTCTTGTGTTGTAAAAAGCTGAGCTGAAATGAGGGTATTTCCCCTGGAGCAAGCACCACTCAGTAGAAGAACAGATCAGTTCATCCTCTTTCCCCCCTGCTTTCTGTTTCAGACACTTAACTGAAGTGTGTTACAAATTGTAAGTCAATGTGCTGTGTTTGGCTGGGATAGAGCTAATTTTCTTCATAGTAGCTGGTATATGGCTGTGTTTGAGATTTTTGCTGGAAACAGTGCTGGTAACACAGGGGTGTTTTCATTATGCCAGGCAGGACTTGGACAGAATCAAGGCCTTTTCTGCTCCCCACCCCACCAGCGAGGGGTCTGGGGATGCAGAAGGAGCTGGGAGGGGACACAGCCTGTACTGCTGATCCCGGCTGACCCAAGGGGTATCCCAGACTATATGGCATCATCCTCAGCACGTAGAGGTGAGCGGAGGAGGAGGAAGGGAGAAACATTCAGAGTGACGCCATTTGGCTTCCCAAGTCACCGACACACGTGACGGACCCTGCTGTCCTGGGGATGGCTGAATGCCTTCCTGCTCATGGGAAGTGGTAAATGAACTACTTGTTCTGCTTTCCTATTAAACTGTCCTTTTCCCACGAGTTTTCTCACTTTTACCCTCCCTCACCAGAGGGGAGTGAGTGTGTGTCTGTGTGGGACTGAGCTGCCAGGTGGGGCTAAACCATGACAATCACCCAGACAATTCCCTGCCTTCACCTGAGTATATCCTGCTGATCACACACTCAAATTTTTTTGTGAGTTTTTTTCCCTTTAAAAGAAAAAAAACCCCAAAACCACAACCACCCTCTCACGAAGTACAGTTCAATTTAACAGATGTTTGGTCATTTATGACACAGTCCTGGTTGCAAGATGGGGAAACCTGTTTGGTTTTTGAACAAAAGCAACTATATTACCTTGATGCAAAACTCTGCCTGGTCCTGGAAAGAGGAAACTTTAGAAATAACAACAGGTGAGACCTGACAAAAGAGACGTAATGGCTCATTTTGCAGAATGTGCCCGAGCCTATTTATTATTTATAACCGTCTCTCTCAGCAGAGAGGAAACTTCAGGAATGATTTCTCTTACTTGCCCTCTTGCTTCTTACTTTTCTATGAGGTGTTTGTGTTTCCTCCATTGGATGTTTGTCCTGTTTGTGTGGGTGCTGTGCAGGAGCATTTCTTCTCTGGGGTATGCTTCATCCTGTGCCTTTGCAGATCCCTGTGCGCAGGCAAAACGGAAGGAAGAGCAGGATGACTTCCATGGTCAGACCTCAAAGTACCACAGGAAGGGAGTCATCTCCATCAAGCAAAGAGGCATTGATGCAGAAACAGATGAATGTGAAGTCACCCCAAAGGTGAGCACCTACACTGCCGGGAAAAGAGAAGGCTTTGGGTGACCTAATTGCTGCCTTCCAGTACCGGAAGGGAACTTACAGAAAAGATGGGGCAAGACTTCCCAACTGCATCGTGTTATGCCTGGCTCTACATCATGAATTCCCTTTAACCCAGATCACCTGCAGTGGATTCTAAGATTGGCAGAAAATGCAACATCAGCTGATTTCTGTGGCATTGTGCACGTGCAGTAAGAGATGCTTTCAGCCCTTGATGCACTGGTAGAGGAATTTTGCTGGCAAAGAATGTTCCCACAGCGAGGAGAAATGCACCCGCTGTAGATTAGGGGTGAGAGGGTGGAAAAGCAGCGCCCTGTCCGATATCAAAAGTGCTGCTCTGGGCAGCCTGCAAGCAGTCAGGCTTCTCCATGAGGGATTTAGCAGGTTTAGTTTCTAGGTAGACCCCAGAGTCTCTCCATAGCATGAGCCCCCAGAGAGGAGAAGCAGAGTCTAGGGGGATAAGGGAGAGCATTAGTGCACAGTAATCTTGCAACAGCCTCTCTGATGAAGTTGTTGTCTTCTTCTGTGGTGGTAAACCCACAGCAGATGAATTAACCTGCTACATGTATACTTCTGCTGTGTTTTTACTTTTGCCCCCTCCTGTAAAAGTAACTAAAACCCATCAAACTCAGAGCACAGTTTTTCCTGCTTTTCTTTAAGTGGCAGTTTTGGTTTGGTTTTGGTTTTCCCGTTACTTATCAGAGTGTTTATAAAACGTTGCATGTGTCCCAAGCGCTTCTCAGCAAAAATAACCTTCAGGAGACTTAACCACAGGGATGTGAGCCGTGAACACAAACTGAGATCTAGATCAGGATGTCATGGGCTCAAAAAGCATCACCTCTGGAGACACAAATTTGGCACCTGCTTTGCAGCCCAGTGGCCAGAGCTGAAACCGTGGTGCCGGTAGGACAATGGCAAGACCATGACCAAACTCCCAGTGCTGAACAGCTGGGTTGCACATTTTGGGTCCAATTCTTGCTTCCACTGAGGCTGGATAAGGTTTCAGTGTAAAGAAGAACCCAAAATCGCTTATTCCTCTGTGTGTTTTTTCCGCATCCAGTGGATTACCAGAACCAGCAAGAAGCACCTTTGTGACTGCATCAGGTTTCAGTGGAGGTTGCAAAACCATCAGAAGTGCCACCAGATGCCATAACTGGAAGCAGAGACCAGATAAGTTGAGAAAGGTGATAAGACATGTTTTGTCTTTTCACAAGAAAAAGAAAATAACCCTTTGGGTACCTTACCTAAGGATGTGCTGAGTCCTTCATCATGTGAAGTCTCTAAATCAAGACCAAATGCCTTTCTAAAAATATTTATTAAACAGATGAGTATGGTGATCCCTAGTAGGTATCTGATTTTGGAATATAGATGTAGCTAGGGGGAAAGAAATATGAATTAGAAAAGGGCTAAATTCCTTTCTTGTTGTATCTATGGCTGTGGCTCTTTTGGTGGAAACCACAAAATTCTGTGTTGTTCTGGAGTTTTATTTAGAGGGAATTTGAGGATGAGGAAGAGAAATGAACTGCACATTCGTACACACTGTTTTCTCCAAGTAGTTTTTCTTTCTCATTCTTGCAGTGTAATGAACTCCAGAGCAAGGACCTGCAATCAGGCTGCCAACCTGGCATGCACCAAAGCCCATTGCACTGCTGGTTGCTCTGAGGGACCAGGGTGGGCGTCTCCTTCAGGAGACACTGACCACAAGAACTACAGAAATCCACAGCCTACTCTTCCTCCCAAAGCCAGGGTGGGAATGTCACCTAAGGGTCTGTCTGCAGCCCAAAAGCTGCTGCATGAACAGGATCTGTGAGCAGAGCGGATTTTGCTTCAGAAGATTCCAGGAGAGCTTGAGGCTGGCTCTGAAATGGCCATGGCAGCCAGTACATGCAGCAGGCAGCTCAGTGCACTTCCATTCCTACGTGATGAGAAATTGAAAAGTTCAAACCTGGGAATGGCGGTACTGAGCAAACTTCTGGAACGAAACAGCTCAAGAATTTTGCTGCAGGTGTCAGAGGGTTGCTACACACACCCACCACGGCAGCTGTTTTAGAGACCAGGGGCTGAGAGGACAACAGGGACACAGACAGGCTGTTACCTGTATCACTTGAGTTGGCTTCATGTGAGGATGGAAGTGTCCAGGTCTCCCGAAGGACCTGGGCCAGGTACACTTATGCCATTTGCAATTGGAAAAGGTTTTAATATTGAGTTGAAGTAGCATAACAACATCTAAGCCAGCATCAAAACCAGAACATGCTCCGACCATGGCACAGCCTCATTTTCTAAGTAAAGCCAATGAATGCACCTACCCCTTCCACTGTAAAGTCGTCCAAAATCTTGGCAAGACCTTTCAGGTGAGTTTGGTACTTGATGCAGAGCCAATCCTTTGGATGGCTCTTCTCTTGGCAGCTCTGAGCTGCAGTAACAGGCAGTCACAGTGGTGGCTTGTGTGATGCTGCCAGCAGCAGGGCCAGGTGCCCGAGCCATCTCCAGAGGGACAGGGATGTGTTTGTAGGGTCACTGATCCCAGGAAGCACTGGGCAGGCTGAAAACAGTGGAAGCTGGTTCACATCTCCTTGGGTCACTGCACAGGGGGAGGAATGGTGGATTCCTCTGAGAGACAAAAAAGAGAAAGGAGGGGCAGCTGGGGGAGATGAGCCTTTCTTTGTGATGCAGACAGGATGAGGAGAGGTTCCCTGTTACTCAGACTCTTCCAGAGCAGCTCCTCCATGAGCTAAGGGCCTGATGCCCACTGCTGGGACTCTCAGACACCGACACGATGCACGAGGCAGGTCCAGAGTGCCCACAAGCGGATAAGAGAGATGCAAGGACCTGATGGGACAGAGACGCACCAAGAGAGACCTACATGGGGAAACTGGGAATAGGTCCAAATTTCCTAAGTTTTCTGGCCATACCCCAAGATGCCACCAGAGCACTTAGAAGACAGTAATGACCCACCTTCATGAACATGAGGAGAGCTCAGTTCCTCCATGAGGGACATCAGTCAAGATCTCTCAGTCTCTCTCTCATCACTAACTTACTCCAAAACAGACAGATTTCCCCAGCCCAACTTGCCCAGTCCTAGGGCAAGTTGTGAAAGACAAGAAGTCACCACAGGCAGCAGAAACATTATTTCTTTTCAGGTTCCTAGACCTCTGAGGTACATCACACTGATATAACCACTCAGTGAGGAGGGCTTAGCTGGATGACTACCCCATGTGAGTAATTAACACGTTACAGCCCTGACCCCATGACTGCCTTAGAAACTTACTCGAGTGCAGTTAATTCTTTAGCAGGTCCAGTCATTAGTGCCATTATTTGTCTTTCCTGGAGTATATGAACTGAACTGACTGACCTTTCATGGGATATGGGGATTTTAGTATGAAAATCTGCTTAATATTAGCACATTTTTCAAGCCCTGCACTGGCCTTGACAAGATTATTTTTAACAGATGACACACAGCTATTTGAAAAGAAGATAAATGGGGTTTTGGCTGTGCAAAGCAGAGAAGAAATATCTCACTTGGCGTGATGGAGGGGAACAAAAGAAGAGAAAAGGTTGCTTAGGAAATGCAAACTGGGAAGTTAGCTGACCTACCTTCATGTAGGCATTTCTGCCACCCATGTCCTAATTTTAGCACCAGGGAAGCTGTGGGGAAGTCTGGGGTTTGGCTAATGAGCCAGGTCATAGAATCATAACATCATAGAATGCTTTGGATTGAAAGGGACCTTAAAAACCATCTCTTTCCAACTGCCTGCCACGGGCAGGGACACTTTTCACTAGACCAGGTTGCTCAGAGCTCCATCCAGCCTGGCCTTGGACTCTTCCAGGAATGTGGCAGCCACAGCATCTCTGGGCAACCTGTGCCAGGGCCTCACCACCCTCACAGGGAAGAATTTCTTCCCAATATCTAATTTAAACCTATCCTCCTTCATCTTAAGGCCATTCCCCTTTGTCCTATCCCTACACGCCCTTGTCCCTTTCCAGCCTTCTTGTAAGCCTCCTTTGGGCACTGACAGGGGCTCTCAGCTCTTCCTGGAGCCTTCTCTTCTCCAGACTGAAAAGTACCAACTCTCCCAGCCCATCTTCATAGCAGAGGTGCTCCAGTCCTGTGATCACTTAGTGACTCTTCTCTGGACTTGTTCCAACAGGCTCACATCTTATGCTGGGCTGAGAAACCAGCTCTAGGTAAAGATGTTACACAGCAAATTCAGAAGAAAAAGCAAGAATGAAAATTGCAAATCACAACACTACAAATAAAGGTGCACTTGTGCAGAAGTCATTCAGGTGAGACACCTCACCACCACTGAGACATGTGAGGAGCATCAGGCAGAAGCCTCCAAGTGTCTGTAATATCTTGGCATGATTTGTGTCAAGCCTGGGGCAGGGACACTGGTACATCATCCTCCCTGGCTCTCAGGCTTTGCATCGTACAACATGGACCTGAGCTCTCTGCAGCCATGGCCCAGGCAAACCTTGACTCACAAAAGAAAAAGAGGGCATATGCCTAAATGAGAATTAACAGTACCATGAAAACATAATGCTTTCTGCAGAGTTTGCAATTTGCCAGCATAGCAGCAGCAGCAGCTGGCTGGGTACTGCAGACACCAGCTGAGAATCTGAGCCTGTGAATTAAAAAAAAAAAGTAATAAAAGACATTGGCAAAGCCACTTAAGATTCACAAGCCAAGGTTTTGTGAAAATTTCACACCATGAAATCATCCCAAGGCATAGGAAATGTCAAGTTAAACTGCTGAAGTGTGGCTAAGTCACTTGCAACTTAAAAGAGGTTTGTAATGGAAAGGCAGAACAAACTGCATGCTGTGTGTTATGCTCCATTGCCAAAGATCAGCCTGAGAGAACTCTGAATTTGGACTCAAGTGCTGCAGGGCTATGGGAAGCTGTAATCTAAAAAAGGGCAGCAGTCCGGCTCCTCGTCTTGTAGCACTGTGTGTGTGATGGATGGAGCAGTGCTAAAAGGGAAAAGATGATGGATTTTCCCAGTCTACCCAGTAAATCCACTCCTGCACTTCCCAGCATATTTTCAGAGATGTGCAAACTCCTTGAGGTCCCAAAGCTGGACTAGTACTCCTGAGAGGGAAGGCTCTTCCTGATTTCCTTGCATTGCTCCTTTCTCCACCCACCTGCCTTCCATGTGAGATTAAAAACCACAAAGCTCTGTGAAGCTACGGAGGTGGTCAGGCAAGACCTACAAGGTGAGCTTGAGGGAGTTGTGCTTCTTTAAGGGGGAGATCTAAAAGCAGTCTGCAGCTTCTTGTGGAGTAGCTATAAAGATGGGTAAAGCCTAGCCATTTTCTGTAGTGGCAAATAAAACAGGCAACAATAGATGGTCCTGCTTTTATGTTTGTATGGGTGAGAGACCTCCAGAGGTCCCTTTCTACCAGCACATCTTGAACTGTGTGAATAATATTGATCTGATTTTGTTTGGTTTTGAAAGTTAAGTGAACTTTTATCATAGAAACATAGAATATTTTAGTTTGGAAAAGCCCTCTAAGATCATCAAGTCCAACCATTCCCCCAGCACTGCCAAGGCTACCACAAACCCACATCCCCAAGTGCCACATCCACACGGCTTTTAAATCCCCCCAGGGATGGGGAATCCACCATTGCCCTGGGCAGACTGTGCCAGGGCTGAAAAACCCTTTCAGTGAAGAAATATTTCCTAATATCCAGTTCAAATCTCTCCTGGCACAACTTGAGGCCGTTTCCTCTTTTCCAATCACTCGTTACCTGGGAGAACAGACCAGCCCCCACCTGGCTGCACCCTCCTGTCAGGGAGTTGTAGACAGCGAGAAGGTCCCCCCTGAGCCTCCTTTTCTCCAGGCTGCGCCCCACCCGCTCCCACAGCTGCTCCTCATCACATTTGTACTCCAGACCCTTCCCCAGCTCTGTTCCTTTCTCTGGACACACTCCAGCACCTCAGTGTCTTTCTCATTGTGAGGGACCCAAAAGTGAACACAAGATTCAAGGTGTGGCCTCATCAGTCCTTGAGAATTACTCTGTCAAGTTGGAAGTGGTTTCTTAGCAGCCCTTACTTCTCTATATTTTCCTGCTATTTATTTCTTCAACCGAGTCAGTTTAAGAACTTTCACTGTTAATTGCCAGGATCTAGTCCTAGAGATGTGAATTACCACTGATGAATAGCAAAGTCAGCACAATCATCTGAGCATGTGGGTAGCCAAGAGAGAAGGCAGGCACTACTGCATCCTTGAGAACCAAAGACCAGGAGGTCATGGTCTGGCAGGGTATTTTTAGGTGGAGGAGGGCTGGAACCCGGGTGATAACCTATAGGCACTCAGATTCAGGAGGACCCAAGTGATTAAAAGTCCTCCTAGCCCTCCGGGCTACATTCCTGGTGGTAGAGAGAAGGTGAGCTGGTCTGAGATGTCCCCTGTCCCAAACCCAGATGGCAGTACAGCAAGCTAGTGACTCATCTACCAAAAGTGAAGGACCAGCCAAAAATGCCTCTAGGTGGGCATTACCAATCTGGGACTAACGCAGGATGATAAATAGAACTTTCACAAGCAGGATGTGCTGAAGAAATGGACTGTGAAGCCCTGGGATGGCACATCACAGAGACACAGAAGTACTTTGTGCCATTTTCCCTCCTGGCTGACTCCAGCGTGACATCCCAGGTGAAACTCTCACCACAGCTTGAAAACAGTGCTTTGTAAATGTCTGGCATGGGACATCATGCTGCAAGAGGAGATAAAAGAGCTGAATTTCTTTTTGTTATTATCCCTTCAAACCAGCCACAATAAATTATTCCAGTGGAGTGATTTGGTTTTCATGTAGCTTCCCTGCAGCTGTTCAGCTTGGCTGATGGGTCCAACCCCTCCTGTGTTGTTTTGTCAGATTTCCACCCAGATGGCAAACCTCTTCTCTTAGGAAACCTGTGAAAACAAAAAATGAGGTCGCCTTTTATTCTCTACTCCCTTTGTGCTTCTTAATGTGCAAAACGGCCATGCCCAGGGCAAAGAGATGTTGCAAAATCTCTACTGCGAAGGAGGCAAAAAATGAAACTAAAAAAGAGATGGAAATCACAGACCGAATAAAGTAGAAGTAGAATAATATTCCAAAATTTCCTGAAAATGTTATCAAACTCTTTCCAGTTCAAGCCTGGCATTTATACCTTTGCAAAAGTGACAGGCAAAGCAATTTTGGATAATATACTGAGGCACAAAAGAATTACTGTAAATAATTGTCAAGTACACCCCACCAGGGAGAACCAGGTCAAACACCTCACCTTTCCCTTTTCTTCCTCTCAGCTGTTTCTTATATTCCATTGCAGCCCTGCCAATCATGCCAAAATGATGAATCGGGAGCAACAGGCTCATAAATTCTGAGACTGGCCCAGAAATCATGAACATTAATGTACTCTGGATTCTTTTTCATGGACTCCTTGATTTGTACACGTAGGCACACTCAGGACATATATTCTAGCTTTTTCAACATCCATGAGAGCAAAAATAAACTTTTTTTTCCCCCAAGGAAAGGAGAAGTGAAAGAGACAGCTCCTGGAACTGGGGCCTTAAGAAAAAACATAAACTTCATGACTTGCACAGTGAAGTCACAAGAGTTGGCAGCTGTTTGTACTTCACATTTTAAGAGTTATTGTTCTGTTCTTACAATATCCAGTGTGGTTTTATTGGAGAGGAAAAAGGGAAAGAGACACTAAATATGGGGGTTGTTTCCCCTACCATGAGCATGCCATTGCCATGCTTCTGGACAGACTGTTCTGCTGGTAGCTCTTTCTTCTGCCTTGGTTTGGTGTTGGAGGGCTCTGGAACAACGTTGTTTGGAAGACGGTACATCAGTTGCCATAGATTATGTCCCTGCCCAGGTGGGATGGATGATACTGGATTAGAGTACCCCAAGCTGCTCTTACTCCTTCAGGTCTCTTAGAACCATTTAAGTTGGAAAAGCCCCCTAAGATCATCGAGCCCAACCATTCTGCCAGCACTGCCAAGCCCACCACTAACCCATGTCCCCAAGTGCTACATCCACTCGTCTGTTAAATCCCTCCAGGAATGGGGACTCCACCGCTGCCCTGGACATGCTATTAAAATGCTTGGTACTTTTGATGCTTTGCACCTTTCTGTGGCAGGGCAGTGTCCTTGGTTTGTAAGAAGAATGGATAGCAGTGAGCTCTAGGCTGTATTGCATCATCTGGGTTAAATAAAACAATACTCCAAAAACCTCCAGGAATGGTTCCCATGATACTGCGTGATGAAATTTACATCAGATGAGATGGTTCTGCAACACCAAAGGCCCAGGGCCACTCAGTATTAACTCACCTTCACTTCCATAAGTGCATTCAACTTCAGTGGAAAACAAGAGCTGAAATATCATCCTGGAGGTGGGCCAGAATGGCTATTTTATCATGATTCCCCTCTTGTTTGCTTGTCCCTGTAGAACTATAGGATTACCAAGGGGTAGAGGGGGAGGAGATGCATTTTCTTGTCACTGATGAAAAAAGAAATTATTTTAACTGGGCATAGAGAAAAAGAAAGCTCTCTTCTCCCTGTGGTAACAATAAAAAGCTCTCTGGCATTTCCTCCTTGATGCTACAGCACTGAGCAAGCATCAGTGGGGCTCCGTGGCTTCATAATCCAACAGCGTTTGGCGTCATGCAGGTTCTGTGGATCTCTTCCAGGTTTCTGCCTCCACGGAGTCACATCCTCAACCCAGCTTCAAGGACGGTGATTAAGGAAACTATTTCCTAAAAGAGAATATATATTTTACACCTTTTTTGCTATAACTTAGCAGATCAGCTAATTCCCCCACCTGGTTCGTGTTCGTTGCTGATCATACATGCCGCTTACCAGCTGGTACATAAGTAGCTGATCAATGTACATTCTCCTCACTTGAACTAATGTTTCTTTGTGCAGTGAGGGTCCCTAATATGTTGCATGTGGTTTCCATTTGGGGCTTTTTGGGATATTTTCCAGGAAGTTTCAGGTCATTACCTCAAACCTTCCTCAGCTGAAAAGGATTGAGGTAATAACCCACAATATCCTGGGGGGCTAAGGAGTGGGGGACAGGGGAGGAGAGAAAAAGAAAGAAATAAAGAAAAATTTCTATAATGCATTGAAGACAAGAGGATGAAAATTGCATGCAGGCTAGATAGAAGGAATGTGACCTTTGGCCCTCCAGCAAAGGTGTCATAAAATGTGCTGTATTGAAGCAATATGTCAAAGTGCAAGCTCTTGGGCAAGGAAAGCAGATGGCACAAAACCGAAACCACTGGGACCACCTCAAAGTAGTGGGCCTGATCCCAGCCCCTGGTCGACTTCCACCTCACAGAGCTGAACACTAATTAGTTAAGAGGTTTCATTCGAACACTGGCTGGCATTTTAGGATGAAAGAGAAACAGAAAGTGCTGTGTGTTAAGAAACCCCTTTAAAAGCTTCCGGCATGATGGGGTGGCTCAAAGAGATCATGAGGAATCACTGACAAAGGAAGGTCAGTTTTAAGTTTGAATCTAAGTTATGTGCCTTTATACTCCATCTCAGCCAGCACTATACCTCATTCTGCTATTCACTCCTTTTTCTTCACCGCATCTCAAAATTACCTTGGCTACAGAAATTACCATTTACATCCACTTTGTGTTTTCTGGTTGAGAGCCAGCTATCTACTGACCCAGCTAACTGAACCCAGGCTCAGCCAAGACTGTTCAACACCTACAGCCCTTTTCAAGGAGGGGAAAGACGGCCTTTCAGGGCCTCAGGAGAGAGAGGTGTGTGTGTGTACTTATAGCCTCAACACAGGAAAATTACTTTAAAAGTGGGCTTTTCCAAAGTTCTGAACAGTGTGCTCCTCCTGCTTTCTCCTGGGGTTAGGGGTGCTCAATAGTTTTAATGACCAATGAGTGCCTCAGATGCCCAGGGTGTTTTTGTGAAGCTTTAATTCAAAAAATATCTACAAAGCCCTTTCAAATAAATCTGTAATGCTCTTTTTGAAATGGTTGAGGATGAAGCCTCCATGAATGGAAAATTCCTGAGTGGAAAAGGCCATATCACAGCAGCTTTGGAAGTGGCTTAAACTGCTGATTCTGCCAAAGGGTGGACAGAGTTAATCTCTTTTGCTACCTTGTTTTCTTGTTGCTAACCCGATGGAGTGAAGGAGGTTCCTGTCACTTCAAAGGATGGGGTCAATTGGCTGGATGTTGAGGTACATGACAGGGGTTGTCAAGTCTTCCTCAATCCATCCACAAATGGTGTCCTCCAAGCGTTCATTAAGGTTTCAAAGCAACATCAGGACAATAGATGGAGGTGGGGACTGGTTTTTACCCTGCAAGTCTCAGATTTTCAAAACCTCAAAGTGACTCTGCATATGTACATCAAAATAATTTCTGGCAACCTTGTTTTCATAAGGTGCTGAATAACCTATCTTAGAATCAAGTCCCCTATTTTCTTCCCTCTCCTCCAACCAAAGCAGGGAAAATTCAGTTTGCAGCCCTTTGCCTCTATTTCCGTAAAGCAAAACATCACAGCAGCCAAGCACTGTTACCTCGTCTGTGTCTCTGAAGTGATGGGAATCAGCACATTGAGCTCCAAAGCACTGAGGATCTCCGTGATTCTAAACATTTGCAAAGATGCCTCTCCTTTCTCCATTCCTAGTTCACACCATCTTTACAGAAAATATATTCTTTAAACATCAAAAAATAACTGATATATCTTTCCTGTACATCAAGGACCAACATCTAACAGCTTTCCAAGACTTGAAAGCAAAAGACCATGTTTTGTATCCAAGGACAGCACATATTTTCCTTCCACTTCTCATTCTTCCTGTATTTCAAGGTGCTTGTGTCATCACCTGCCAGTACTATCCAGCACAGCTATCCAAAAAATCCTGATCCCACCCTAGGAAGTAATGAAATCAACACAAGATTCAGGAGCTGTTTCTGGGGACAAGACACATCTTGCTTTTCCTTGTCTTCTGGTTTCCACAGAGCATCAACCGACTACAGACTGTGATTTTGTACCTCTGGCATTTTGTCTGCTTGAACATCCATTTCTGTTTGAGTGATGAGTGATTCCCACAATTAATTTCATTGATGACACTCCAGAAGACATTTTATTAACAGAAAATCTTTTAAATCACTCTTTGCTTCCCATTTAAGGCTCCTTTCCCCAGAAACCAAGACATGTTTTCTCTTTAAATGCAGGATGGAATTTCAGGGTATCTCTCCACTTGTTTATGCTGTTCTTCAGAAACACTGTAGAACACCATTACATTCAAGCATAAAAGATTTGCTGAAAACAGCTAAAATAATTTCCCAGATTGAGTATTGTGCTTTGTAGATTAAAAAACAAAACAAAAAAAAAAAAGGAGATTTTATGAGTGTGGGATAGTCTATAATTTGGAGCAAAGTAGGTTTTTCTGTTGTGTGATGCAATTTGAAGCCTCTATCTCTGGTTCTGGACACCCTTTCAGTAATTGTAATGAAGTCCACATGCTTTGGACCAATATCTGAAACCAGAAACATGCCAAAAAGCCTGCAGACAGACCAGTTTCAGATTAATGAAGAGTTTTAGATCACAGTGTAACTCCAGGAGGGACTATTAGCTCATCTGACCTGTATATTGCACCCAGTTACCTGTATATTAAGCCCAGTAATCTGTGTTTGACTGCAGCTCTTCCTGAGTAAAGAAACCTGCCCCTTTTCAAAGATACAAGAGGTAGCTTCCACTTCCTTTTCTTTCTTTTCTCGGTGCGGACTGCATGCATTTCCATGCTTTTATAACCTGAATTTGTCATGCCTTCTCTATGAGACATCTGCCCGCATTAGGTTTGCTCTTTCTCCATGACATGAGAGCCCCATGCAATTTGTATTCTCTTCTGCAAGATACTTTACATGGCAATCAAGTCAATTTGTTGCTTGATTGCTAAACAGAAATAATATTTAGTTTCTTGTTGTAAGACGTTTCTCTTTTCTCTTAATTTTTCAGCATCACAAGCATAAATTCTCCACTAAATTCGACCATTTCTAGAAGCCAGGTATCAGCACCACATGAATTACACAGGTCCTTTTTGGACGATGGGTTCATCTGCAAATGGGATTATTTTAATCTGTTGTGGGTTTGCCTGCTTTGTGACTGAAATCTGTTGGGATAAATCCTACTCCTGAGGCTTAAAGAAATGCCCTGTAGGCCTGAAGAAAACTTGTGATGAAGAAATTGCTTTGTAGTGAGAGATTTAAACCATTGATCTGCTCAGATACCTAACACTAATTCTGGTGACGGTCCTAAAAATTTGGTGTTCAAGAAAGAAAAATCTGCAATGCTTAAACAAGTCATCTCTCCATTCTTACTCTCTAGCACCTTTCCCATTTCTCAGATAAAAAGGAACAAAGCTAAACCAGAGATAAGCAGCCTTTCTTTTCCCCTTTGAGTCGCATTCCATAACAGTTACTTCAGAAGTGAATGCCTGAATAATATTTTTAAAAATTGAAATAATTTCTCCTCTCTTCCAGTTCTTCACTCCTCTTTTGCCTCTGCACCATTTTTAATTTTCTTGACAAACAACAGATTCGAAAGAAAGTACTACAAAGGCTCGTTCTCCTTCTGCTGAAACCCCAGGGGTTCTTCAGACAAACAAAATCTGTCCTGAACCAAATATATCTGGGACCACAGGCCCTAGAAATGCCTCACTGTGGCCTAGTTAGTCCTTTCCTGACAAACGAGGCAGCTTTGAGATGAGGTAATGTTTGAGGACATGTGTGGGCATAAAGGGGCGTCCTCTTGACAAGGAAGGGCTTTGTGAAGAGAAGCATTGTAGTGCCGCGGCTTCCTAATTAATTTCTTCAGGAATTAGGGCCCAGACCTCACATGCTGGGAGGTACCCAGAGGTTTTGGTGCATCACTACGAATCACCTGCTGACATCTAGCTGCCTGTACAAAAGAAAGGGGGAGACATGGGGTTTTCCAAACTTATGATCCTGAAACACAAGCCTTCTGGGGTATCTCCTGTATGTGACAGTCCAGGAGTATCATTCCTCAGTCTTTCCTTTGCAATCTCAGAAATCTGCAAGGAGATCCCCGAGGCCAACTCAGGTTCCCTCCACACTGAGAGGTACTATTCATCTGCCTTCACTTGTCTTAAAATGTTCTTAAACAACGTGTTTCCCTTAGTGGTCTGTGTAGCACAGTATTATTTCCTTCTTCATGTGTTTCTGTGCTTTCCCTGGTGAATATCTTTATTTGTTTATTGAATTATCCTTTGAACTTGCTTCTGCTTCTTTTCAGAGACCTCCAAATTATTCTTCCTATGCTAATATTCACCTTCCTTTCAGGCCGCACACTGGCCTATGCTGGCCTTTATTCCTACTGGGGCTTAACAATGATGAATTTAAACTGCAAGCTCTTCCAACTTTTTCCAGTTTTCTGCAGTAAAATTCTCTGTGCGTTCTAAGATCACAATCATAATTCCTCTGGGTGTTTTACATTCCCTCTGAGTCAGCTGAGCAGAGGTCAAGAACAGTTTTTATTGCCTCTTCCAACATTTCATTCCTCCCATGCCTTGCAAATCCAGCAAGGTTGTGATTCTTCTTTTTCTGAGATGGTCTGCCTTCAGATCTTTCCTTTAGCTCTTATCTATATCTTTGGGACAGAGCATGGCTATTACCCAAGTGCTATTACCCATGCACAAATGCTTCTCCTTCTCCACACCCTTGCTAGCAACCAGCAATCCCTCTCCTGCTGTCTCCTGAGTTTTAATTGATTTAAGTCATTCAACTTCCAGTCTCCTCTTATACTTCCTGTCATCTGAGTGTAATTTTCTTTTATGACTACAGTCTCAAAGGAGACTAAAAATAAGCCATAAACCATCAGTTTTGACACTCTGGTCCTTCTTTCAGTCCAAGCGCTTGGCAACTGATAGTTTAAGCTACAGCATGTCTTGTCCACTTATGTCAAGTTGAGCTTGCTGCAACATGAAGTGACTTTCTGCTGTGGGTATGTCAGCCCTCTGTGCTGTGACAGGAGCTGGCAGAAGCTATCTGTATTGCTACTACGGCTGCATTGGCCAGAAGTCCCTCTTAGGACACATCCATGGGGATGTTTTGCAATCCTGGGCTGATCTGAAGCCTGTTGAACTCAATGTCTTCCAGTGACTCAGTGCCAGTACCACAGACTTTATAAAGCACAGTACCAGATCTGGGGTGGGATGCACAGGTTTAGGTGCCTTTTCATTGACTGGTCCCTAACTTTCATTTACACAAAAGCAAGAATATTTATCAGATAACATCTCATCCAAAAGCTCACCTGTTTCAAGTCTTGGTTCAGCTGTAGCATTGCAATATCAGATGAGGCTGCTGAACCTGGTAGCCTGAGAGGAGTAAGACTGCTGCAACTCCGTGTTCCCACATGCAGCACACACGCATATACACGGTACAGATATATACATACATGTGTATACACGTAAACATGTCTAGCTCCTTTACTTCAGTCTTACTCCAGGGAACTACAGGCCTGTCTGCCTGACTTTGGTGCCAGGGAAGGTGGTGGAGCAGGTCACATTGAGTGCCACCACCTGGCACGTGCAGAACAACAGGGGGACCAGGCCCAGCCAACCTGCTGGCTGGCTGTGGCAACGTGACCTGCTTGGTGGTGAGGGAAGGGCTGTGGGTGTTGTCTATACAGACTCTATAAACTCTGCTCTAGTAAAGAATTGTCTCTCAGGATATTCTCCTGGAGAAACTGGTTGCTCCTGGCTTCGACAGGTGCACTGTTTGCTGGGTAAAAGCTGTGTGGGTGGCTGGGCCCAGGGAGTGGTGGGGAATGGGACTAAATCCAGTTGGCAGCCGGTCACTTGTGAGGTTCCCCAGAGCTCAGCATCGGGGTCAGTCCTGTGTAACATCTTTACTGAGGATTTGGACGAGGGGATTGAGTGCACCCTCAGTAAGTTCAGAGACGACACCAAGTTAGGTGGGACTGTTGGTCTACAAAAGGATCTGTGCAGGTTGAATCCATGGGCCAAGGTCAGTGGGAAGAAGTTCAACAAGGCCAAGTGCCAGGTCCTGAACTTGAATCACAACAACCCCACACAGCTCCCCAGGCTTGGGGCAGAATGGTTGGAAAGCTGCAGGGTGGGAAGGGACCTGGGGGTTCTGGTCAACAGCAGCTGAACGTGAGCCCAGGTGTGCCCAGGTGGGCAAGAAGGCCAGTGGTATCCTGGCTTGTGTCAGCAATGGTGTGGTCAGCAGGATGAGGGCAGTGATTTGAGTGATTGCCCTGCTGCGCTGGCACCCGTGAGGAGCAGTGAGGGAGCTGGGGGAGCTCAGCCTGCAGAAAGAGAGGTGCAGGGGGGACCTTCTCACTCTGTACAACTCCCTGACAGGAGGGTGCAGCCGGGTAGAGGTTGGTCTCTTCTCTCGACTAACAAATGACAGGACAAAAGGAAAAGGCCTCAAGTTGTGCCAGGGAAGGGTTTAGGTTGGATATTGGGAAAAACCCACCTCTGTGGGACAGTTTGACACAAGCAGGACCGCAATGTCCTCCTTGGAAGCAAAGCTCTGGGTACAATTTGCTGCCAGCATTCCCTCACCCTGCTGTGGGTGGTGCCAATGTCCATCACATGTCTGACAATCAGAGTCACACAAATGAAGTTTCTGCACATAAAATAAGCTGAACCACAAATCTCCACTACTGATAAAACCTCAAACAAATAAAGCAACAAATCAAGGGAAAGAATTGTCTGGAACATCTAAAAGGCAGGATCTTCAGTCTTCTCATGAAACTAAAATTTCCAGCCTTGGAAAAATCCAACAGAAACAGAAAAATTCCTCTAACCTTTGCAAAAATATGTTCTCTTTTGCCAGTAAAAGCCATTCCTTCGCAGCACCATTTGGATAATTTGCCTCTACATCTTCATCTGTCACCTCATAGGCTTCAGATTTTTTTGTGTTTTCGTCATTGGTCTGTATATAAGAAAATGAGTGGGGGGAGAAAAAGGAGGCACAGATTTTGGCAAGAATCCCTGCATGGAATGAATATAAAACTTTGTTTTATTTAAGTGATCTGGTTGTGTGTGTGTGAGAGAGAAGGGAAACAAATAAAGATAGTTTTTTTAAAAGTGAGTGTGAAAGAAATTCCCCAGAGAGACAAATGAAGGACTTTTTTATTGCTAATAACACATGTTCTAGTATGAGCTTTTCACGTTGTTAACCCACCTTGAAACCAGTGGGTTTAGCTGTTGTTGGTTTGGGTTTATTTGTTTGTTTTTCTTTTTTAAATCTTCTGGCTTTTTAATTGTTACAGTAAGGGGAAAAATTATTTTTAAAATGTCACCTAACACACAGACACACACCCCAAAACCCCATCTCTCTTCTTGCTATGTATATGGAAAACCTGAAGAGTGAGGGGGTGATTTCATTCCTTCTCCTCATTTTATAAGTAAATCTTCGCAGTGGCCTGGGGTGGCTTTATCACAGCTAATGCCTGTAGGTTTAGGCTAGACTGACAGCATGGATGGTTTCAGCAGCTGTCATCTTGCTTGACCTGAATGGATCTGATGGCAAAAGCAACTGGGAACGGAATTCTGTGGAAGAGGGGGGAAAGTTGCAAAGGAAATAAAAAGGAAAGATCAAATACATTAACTATGCTTTCCACTTGTGCCTGTCAAAAGATATACATAACATGCCAGTTTGAGACAGGAATGTACGTTAACCTATTCCTTGAGCACACCTTTGACCAGGAAAGACCAGAGCATTGAATCACAGAATCACAGAATGGTTTTTCGTCTTGTTCCACACCCTGCCATGGGCAGGGGCACCTTCCACTAGGCCAGGTTGCTCCAAACCCCATCCAACCTGGCCAGGAACTCTTCCAGGGATGGGGCAGCCACAGCTTCTCTGGGCAGCCTGTGCCAGGGCCTCACCACCCTCACAGGGAAGAACTTCTGCCCAATATCCCATCTAACCCTGCTCTCTGTCGTTGGGAATCAATTTCCTCCTGTCCTGTCCCTCCAGGTCCACAGTGCCTCTCCAGCTCTTTTGGAGCCCCTTTAGGTTCTGGAAAGTGCCTGGAAGTGTTCTGCTAACTGTTTTCCTCAACATGGCCCAAATGCTTGTGACCTATTTTAAGCCAGGTATAGTAAGATGTGTGAGATACAGTCCCTGTATGGGAGTGAGGTCAGCTGAGGGACACCATGTGCAGTCCAAATGGATCTCCAATATTTAAAAAAAGAGGAAGGAAATTAAAACTGTGCCTCACTCATTGTGATAGGATTTTCAGCATTACAGTTCTGAAAAATGAGGAGTCTGGCATTAGTGCTTCCCACCTGTGGTGACCCCATGTCTCAAATTCAGCTACCAGCCCACTGTGCCATCTGCTGACCATCTCCTTGTTGGGCGCAGAGGTGCCTCTATGTAATCTATAAAGTCGCAGAGTGGGATTTGCTGGCACCTATCCTGGGAGCAGCTCCTGCCACCTTTTTGCCAGGACTGGGCACATCAAGTCTCACCCAGAAGGATGTAGTCACCTCTGTCCCATCCCATGCTCTTTGGAGCTTCCAGTGTGCCAGGCTGGGGACAGTGTCCTGGCTTGGACAAGCCAAGGTTGCTTTTGTGCCTTTGCCCATTCACCCAAAAACTTACAAAAACCCAGTCCAAGTGAGCTGTGCAGCTGGTGGACTCCAGAAGCCTCATACTCATTTCTCAAGTCAGGAAGGTTCAGATAAGTATGCAGAAGGTTTCAGTGTTTTTCTGTCCCAAACCACTTCCATCCAAGCCTTTTTGAACCTTACCCTGTACTACTTCACTGCCTTCAGCCCCATTTCTCCCAGACCCACAGGGATTTCCCCAAGCAGGAGCTGCCAGACCAGGATGGTGTCTTTGTGATGATGACAAACATCTGGGAGAGCAGCAAAGGGAGGAGGTTGCCAAATTCTTTCTCTTGTGAGTTGAACAAGACTTGGCCTTTTCCCTACGATAATCCAGAGCTTTCTGTGGGCGGTGAAAGTAACAGCAGACATTCAAATAGGACCCTGTCCTCCCTTCCCCCAAATGTACCCAAACACTCAACTCTCTGCTGTCTGATTGAGGTTTAAATCACAGAAAAGCTGAGCCTAGAGGCATCCAGCTCTTGCACAGAGCACTGCAGATATAGGTGACATGAGGAATGGTGACACTGGTGTTTTGCCCAGAGGGTATCCCCAGCTGTGGCCAAAAAGAAGATCTGGTCCCATCATGTTTCCTAACATACAGCCTGAGACATTTTTGTCTCACGTGCTTGACATGGACTTACCAATGAATTTTAGGATAGAGGAACACAAAGCAGAAGGGAACTTGTCCCCGAGAAGGGAAGGGAAAGGGAGAAGACAATCAGCCTCTCATCTCAACAGTCCATGTCACACAACATGAGACCAAAGGGGATATGGTGTAGGTTCTCTCCCACTTTACACAACAACGTTTTCTAACATTGGAAGACCACAGCACTCCTTCGTGTCGAGGGGAAGCCGTGGGGAACTGTTTGCTGTTGGGACAGAGTGGACCAGAAGCAGTGATGACTTTCACTTCAATAGCCTTCATTCTTGCATAGTTGTAAGACAGTTCTGCTCAGGGGAGACCACTGTGAGCTAAAGCTTCTGTTGCATGTTAGGTGGATGCATTTTTGTGAGCATCACCTTCCACCTTTCCATCAAGTACCATCCCATAAAGACACCAAGATCTACAAGCAAACAGAGGAAGATTTTAACCTAATAAAACACCTTCAGTCCTTGAACTGACAAGGGGACTTCAGTTAACTCAGTTATTCCTCAGCCATCCATCTGCAAGGCGATTTCTCATTACTCCCTAACCTGGTGGCTGATTCTGGGGCCTGAGGGATTATTTGTGACATTTTGCCCACTGAGCTGTTTGAAAACAGCTCAGAAAGGAGAGGTAAAAGTGAAAGAAAAAGTCGTTCTTCTCCACTGCTCAGTGAGAAAAGCCAGACGTGATCAAGGAAGAAACCTGTACAGCATTTTGTCAGGCTGGCGGGAGCTCAGGAGCCCTAGTGGGTGCAGCACACCTACTGTCTTGCTATGCCCTCATTTTCTCCCTCCAGTCAAAGGCAGATGAAACACAAGGCTCCTCAAGCTGACTGACTGTCAAAGTGATGCTTCTTCAACTGTTGGAAGTGTCTTAATAAAGCAAAATGCATAGGTTAGCCTTTAAAATTGTTAACACTTTCAGAACCCTAGTGTACCCAGACCCAAGAGTTCGGTGTGGCTTTTTAAGAGGTATAGCACAGTCATTTCATTTTTGACCCAACTTTAGACTTCCTTTCTCAAAACTGTTATTTTGAAGTCCATAGATCACTGTTTTCTGCCCAACCAGGAGGGAATCACTGTGTGTTTGAGGAAGCTTCTCTGGTTTGGTGGATTCCTCAGCGTGTGTCATTAGGTAAATTGTACAAATAGTCCACAGATCCTATTGTCAACTGTCTCAGATAGTGGCCATCCCTGTACTAAACCACACCCTGAGTTCACAGCAGCAAATCAAGTTACCTTTCATGTTTCTGAATTGTTCATGTTGTTTTTCACCTGTTTCAGCTGCAAAGTCAAGTGTGGTAGCTCAAGTAACATGTTTTAAGCCACAAATGGGTGCTGCAGTAATGCAACACCTTCTCCACTGCCACCATACCCCGTGGGCCACCCTAAAGGGAGCTCTTTCTCACCATGACTTGCATCACTCAAGACAAGGCTGCTTCTCTTTGCAGTCATGAGCTTTAACTCATCACCACCTGAACTGGAAATTTCCCTTTGCTCCATAAATCCAAGTAAAGAATGAGACTTGTCCCTTTCTTAAGATCTCAGGTGTATCTCCTCACTGTGATCCCATGGGAAAGGCAAACAAAATCCTCTTTTACTAGGAAGAAACTGAGGCATAAAAGATAAAGAAAACTAACCAAATTCTTGGAAATGCTCTCAGGTACTTGGTTCCTACTGTTTCACTGCAAAGAGCCAAAACAAATGAAATCTGCTGCTTATTCAACTCCTTTGAAGTTCAAGCCATGTCATCACGGGAGCCTACATCTTAAGCTTCCAGCTTTGAACATTTTTGTTTTATTGACATATCCATGGCTGAACAGGGAACTGTCAGAGCTAGCAGGAGTTCCTGACTCCCAGCATGATGATGTACAGATCAGAGCATCCTGCATCTATTCCCCAGCCAAAGCAGCACATTCCCACCTTCTTCCCAGCTGTCTGCCCTCTGCAAGGCAGCAGGAATGGCTTGTAAATCTGAGCCCTGCATCTGGCCTCACCCACCTGGCTGACACCCATCGGAGTGGAGCACTGATTCCCACACACACTCTTACAACTTTTCTAAGCATGTCCAGTGAAGACACTGGTGAAAGTGAAACTCAACACAAAGCAGATGCTGATCGTAACTGAATTTCCCCAGACAGTATTATCTCATCTCACAGCCAGTAGCTTTTATTTCTTGGTGATGCTCTGATGTTCCTCTCCCTTCCTTCCTTTTCCCTGTAGAACCATATCCATGTCTTGTCCCTGTTTTCTCTTAGATGGAAGCCAGTTTCCTGAGTTCAGACACAAAACGTGTATTTCCATCCTCACCTTTCCCCTTTCCTGCTTCGTGCCTGTAGTGATCCTCCAGCAGTTTGGCTACTGCAGTGTCTGATCTCCTTTACACCACTGTGGCAACAGTGACACAACCACCATGGAAAAAATTAACAAGTGTCTGAAGGAGGGTGCTGAACTTTAGAAACTCATGTAGCAAATACAGGGGAAATTTGGGGTGTTGCATCAGTGACTTAATGTCTTTAAGATGCATTTGGCAAGTCTTTTAAGGCTACTTAGCAGTGCACTTGAACTTTGGCTTTCTTCCTCTCTTCATGTCTCCCAGGTATAGATATCACATCATAAACATCTCACACCACTGCAAGTTTTCTTTTCATACAGCAAAACACCCGGAAGTCACGTGTGACCTCACACCTCCATTTCTGCAGGGATATTCATGCAATCAGGTTTTTGTGCAGGTCAAAGCAGATATCAGGATAGCACTTAATGACGTGCCAGATATAGCATCTCAAAGGTAACCCACCTGATCACCTTATTATCTATCCCAGCTACATTATGGTCCCTTGGCAGTAGCTGCTGACATACCAGGAGTTTCTTAGCTGAAGTTTGATGGCAACCCATTACCTGGGTCCTTCTTGTGTTCATAATGCCAGCATAAGAAGGACATGAACCTGTGTTGGAGCAAGTCCAGAGGGGGCAACTAAGTTGATCAGAGGTCTGGAGCACCTCTGCTGTGAAGACAGGCTGAGAGCTGGGGGTCTTCATCCTGGAGAAGAGAAGGCTCTGGGAAGACCTTAGAGCCCCTTCCAGTGCCTAAAGGAGCCCCAAGAGAGCTGGAAAGGGATTTTGTCAAAGGCCTGGAGTGAAAGGACCAAGGGAAATGGCTTCACACAGGTGAAGAAAATTAAACAAATTCTTGGAAGTGCTCTTGGCTACTTAGTTCCTATTATTTCATTGCAGAGAGGCCAAAATGAAGGGAGCACTGGCTTAGATTGGATATTGGGAAGAAATTTTTCCCTGTGAGAGTGGGGAGGCCCTGGCACAGGTTGCCCAGAGAAGCTGTGGCTGTCCCATCCCTGGAAGAGTTCAAGACCAGGTTGAACAGATCTAGTGGAAGGTGACCCTGCTCATGGCAGGAGGATGTTCTTTAATATCCTTTCCCACTCAAACCATTCTATCATTCTATAGTGCCTCCAGCCATCTCAAATCTTGTACTTTGCCTGAATGCTTTCAAGCCAGATCTTGGAAAAGTTGTGGTACCATTCTCTCGTTCAAATCTGAGATGGTCCTTCTAATATACAGAGGGAGGGAAATCTCTTTTCTCTTACCAAACAGGAATTGCATGAAATCTTTGTGATTTGGGAGTTGTTAGAAGTTCTGGAGTTCTTCTGGCCAAAGACCATGTACTCTGCCATGCAGCATTCTACACCTGCAACTCGAGGGGTATGGCATGGTGAAGAAGAGGAGGCTCACTAGGACCAGTCCCATGCTTCAAAGAATCAGCCTTCTGGACCAGTTAAAGATGTGAACAGGAAACATCTGTATTAGGTGCAGAGCAGATGTCTCAGTGCCCATGGCCATTGCACTTTACCAGCTTGCTTTTGCAGGATGATGGGAGAGACTGGGGTTAAAAGCCTGGGTTGAAAATCATCACTTCAGATGAAGTTGTTAGTCAATAACCAATTTATAGGTAGTGCTAGGTATGATTTCAAGCTGGAAGTTCCTGCAGGGAAACTGAGACCCACAATATCGCTGTGTGAGGAGAAGGGTTCATCAGCTTCTGTCAGTATCAACAGCTGATTAATTTATTGCATGCTGAAGATATTCCACTTGACTTTAGACTTTCCTTAGTCTTATCTGCAAATTCAGTGTCTGCCAGTAGGACATAAAGTAACAGGGTTGCTGCAATGGGTGTCACATCTTGCACACAATGGCCAGAGGCGTTGATTGAAGAGACACAGCAAGAGATGGGTGCCAGGAGGTTATCTGCCTGGCTCAGGCTTCTCCTCAAAACTCCAGCTACCAGACCTCTGCACTTTCCAAAATTAGTGATGACTTGCCATTTTTGTGATTGGTTTGCTGACGATTTCCTGTTGCTCCAAACGACAGGAATAAGAGGTGGAACTGAGTTCGGCCTGGATATGTATGGCTCTGAGCCTACTTCCACCAAAGTCAAACTTGGTGCCTTAGGAATTAGAACACGCAGAGGAGGCTGACTGGTGAAAACTGAAAATCTTCCAGAAGAACTCTTTCAAGTTTATTCTTTTTTTTTGCCTTGTTTTCGTCACTAAAGGTGCAGTCTCACCACGCACTTGGTCTCCCACAGCTGAGCCTTTGCTGCAGAGCCACACTAAGCTGCTCTTGGAGAGTTCATCCTGGAGTTTTTTTTTATGTCCCTACTTTCTTGGGTTGTAACACAAGAGAGGGGTTGGGGGTTGAGGAGCAGGTTTTCCATCAAAATATCCTCTGTCAAATGCACTTCACATGTTACTTTGCTGACAGAAATCAGGGTTGGAGGAATGTCACTGAAGTAAATCCTTCTGTTTAAAAGGAAAATCCAATAAATTCTCTGACAGCTGAGCTTGGTCTTCAAGGATGATTTCCTTTTTCTCTCTTTGTTTGAAATATCAGCCACTCTTCCAGCCCCATTCAAGCCAAATAGCAGTTTCTTCCTATATGCATTCTTCTGTTCCTTTCATGTTTTATTTTGGGGGGAAAGACTAGTAAGCAAATAAATAAACAAACAAACAAAACCCCTTTGAAGTGCAATCGATGGACTCAAATTATTTAATTTGGTCCAGAATCCTACTGAAAAACAAAAAAGGTCAAAAAGATAACAACTAAATTGTCATTGACCCTAATAAATAGGTTAGTTGGAACAAGGGCAAAGCGAGGTTGGCAGAGACAGGCCCCAGGTCTGTCCCACTGATGTTACATTATTTTTCTTTGAAACAATATGTGAATAGACCACACAAGTACCCTGAGAGCCAAAGGACAGGAGGGGATTAACTGCAAGCAACCAGCCAGGACCACTGGTTTACACTGAGCAGCCTTAGCTGTGCCCTGCAATATGGAATATATGACACGTGAGAACCAGCCATGAGTACTCACAGGTTATTAAAAGGGACAAAACACCCACCCTGCACAGAATACCTTATTCTTTAATTGCAACAAGGCAGGACAAGTGACATAAGCCTATTACTTGATTTTAAAATCCTGTTCCTGTCTTTACCAGATGCATTTGTTCTGAGACGATTGACTGTTTGTTTCTGTACTCAGCTTTGCCAGACCCTCCTTGCACCTGGAGTGCTCTGGCATTTGCAGTTTTGAGACTTTAATGTAGCCACATTTTGAAACTTTTCAAATGGCCAATCTCATGACAAAAATGTTTTTAAAATTGATACTTCCTAGACTATTAAGTGTAGCACAGAAAAAGAAAAATGTTTAAAAGGAAATATTCCCTGTGTCACTTTGCCATACTTGTTTCCCATTTTTAGGCTCCCAAGGGGAATGCAGTCTGATCAACATCAGGTTTATGTTGGCCAGTTTCCAGGTGCCTTCAATTTCATTTATATTCAATTTCCACATTGGTTTCTACACTTTCTCATAGGCTGATTTAGTGAGGCCACAAACATAAGCTCTGAAATTGCAGATGTTCCTTTTGCCCATGGTGGTGACAGCTTGCGACAGCTCATCATCTTCATTGAAATGTGGCCTTAAAAACCTTGCAGGATATGAAGGGCTCTACCATCCTGATTCTGCTGGACAACACAGAGGAAGGATCAGGTGGTGGTTACAGAATGCAGACCTTTGAGCACAGGTTCATGGGGCAACCCTGCCAAGTGAGACACCTCTCACATGAATCAAAACTTCTTGTATGGGATTCATCCTGTTCCACTGGATTGTTCAAGGTAAGCAGGAAGCTGCTCAAGGATTCTTCTGGAGTTCCTGGGAAGACAGACCAGAGGGTCTTGGTTGGGATGACTGGCCAAGAGCTCACATACTGCATGCAAAGGAGAAACAAATCTGATTCATTCTCAGATACAGTGCAATCTTCCTAAAAAAGGGTTGCACCTGTCCTGGGCCTCCCTCAGAAAAACCCAAAATCTCTGCCTATGGGTTTGTCACATGAAGAAAAAAACATACCAGGGAAATCTAGCAGAAAGATGCCATCATCATGTATATATTTACATAAACATATGACAGAAAATAATAAACAGAAAATACACATCAGTAAGAAATACCATAACAACTCTCCATAGCCAGCCTGTGATAATTCATAGCTGTCACTTCCCTCCCTTACCCCACTGCCCCCGCAATTTGCTAAAGCCCCAGTGGTCATTATTCACTGCAAACTACACAGCTGGATAAACTCAGTGATCAGACAGGTCTTTCCTATTTCTAATGGGGATCCTGCTTGAACTCTGGCCTGCCTGGGTAGCCCTGGGAGAAATTAGCTGATTAAAAATGTCTAAAGGGGAAGCTGCAAGTGGGAAGAGTTTTATTCTTCTAACATGCAGTTGGCAACACACCCAGTTAGTGAATAATCACAAGGCATTGCATGACCAGAATATTTCATTAAGGCATCTCCTTCCTCCGATTCATTGTCTGTTCCAGGTTTAATATACTGGTGTTTCTCCAGCCACCATCCCCAGGAAGATCAGGCTGGGTTAACACAAAGTTCTTTCCCTTTCTAAGCTCTAGGATAGAATTTGCCTACCTTTGCCTCTGAGTACGGTAAGTTTTGTTTTATGTGTGTTGTTCCCATTCTGCTCAATTTTTTTCCTTTCAGGGCAAAGAATGCACTTAACTCCTAAAATATTAGAGCTAAGATCTGGCATGTTTTGCTGGCAAGCACCTTCACTGTCACTCTGGGGGAATTCATCACGGTGAAATCCATCTTTCTTGGCTTTCCAGCCCCACGCCTGCAGACATCTCCATCTGAGCCACAGACCCTGCACTCCCCAGACACTGGAGTCAAGAGAGGAAAACAGGCACTTCTGAGGTGCAATTCATCTCAGTCTCATGTAGACATTTCTATTAGGTCAGAACCATGCTCTGTTTCTCTTCACTGACTATAAAGACAGCCTGGGGTGACTGGATCACGTGGAGGCCTCTTTCGTGTAGATGCCTATGTTAGGTGAGATTAATTTTGTCTTGTAAGTCTGTTTGTGTGGAAATCAGGCACCCACTTTTATGTCAGAGCTTTGATTTTGGAACACTACCTGCAAATTTGTTTCTTCGTCCCTCTGTTGCAGCAGCTGCAGAAGGGGTCTGCTAGAGGTTAGTCAACTCGCTGTAGTTTTTATAAGACAACAGCATCGGACTGTTGGCATTTGCTTTGGCAACTCATCCATGCTTTCTTTGTCCCTTCACCATTGGCTTCTCATGTAGTAAAAGATATATTTTCTTTGCCGTAGGCTTTTGTATGCTACTCTGGGGTTACAAGACGGGTTAGTAGCAAGGAGAACAGCATATTTTCCTTGTCACTGTGATGCTTTCTTTTCACGTTGGATGTAATGGCAATAAGATGAGTTTAAATCCATAACCATTAGCTGAATACTCCTTGATGCTACAGAAGAAATCAATAATGTAGCGAGAAGCTGTATGTCCTGGTGCTGAGTGCACACAACCACCATCAGAGAATTTGGCTCATAAGAAGCATTTGCACATGTAGATTTAGGACCAGATCTATGTGAATGGAGCAATCCCCTCTCACAGTCCTGTTGGGATGTTTCAGCTATTGAAGTCAACACTTGTCAACCTCACCTTGAAGAAAACTCTTTTTTTAACCACAGAATCACTGTGACAGGCTCTGTAACAACTCAGTGCCTAGTCCACAACCTTCCAAGGAAAGACTCAAAAGGTACAGAGCACTTGATCTGCTCGTTTCTCTTCCCTAAACCCAGCTCCCTGCTCTCCCTGTATTCTGTCAGATGTTTTTCAAACTAGATGTTACAAGTTCTGACCAAGAGTTTACACTGACTCCAGGCAAGTTGTTGTTATCCTCACAGTAGCAGGTGTCTGCATCAGCTCCAGTGAACAAATTCCTGGATGTTTGCAAACTTAAGTCCTTCAGATGTACAAAGATGCCACAAACAATGTGAAATCTCCAAAGCTTGTTATTGTTACAGACACATCTGGGCGTGATAGCTGCTCAGGAGACATGAATTCTCCTTGTGACAAGGTAACTGTGCCTAGATGGATATGTCCTCCTCAGATAGTGTCCCCCTCCTTTGTTCGTATGATTTTCTTCCCTTTGGTAAACCAGCTTGTAATCTTTCTGAGATGAGGACTGCCTTCAGCAGGAGTCTGTGCAAGGTCTAATTAGCCTATCTGTGCTCATATCCCTGCTTTGGACTGTCTGGTGCTACTGTGACATAAATAATACACTCTATATTGAGAAACAGTTTAAGAAATTCCTTAGGTCCTAATTTGCTTGAGCTATATCCCACAGGTGAGCTCCTCTTCCAATCACATATGGTCCCACCAGAAACTCACAGTTTCTTACACATGAAAATAATATCAGGAAAATATTTAGTGTAAGCTTTGCTTAATTTAGAAGCTAGAATTTAGAAGCTAGCAGTAACAAGGAAGAACCAGCACTTTGCAAAGAGCCAGTCCTGCACAGACCACCAGCAAGTGCTCCACACACCTCGGTTTGGAAAGTGATGAGACAGATGGAAGTCATTAATTTGTTTTGAACAAAATACCATCTGGGGCCAACATTTGCTCTCTGTTACTTGTGAGTAAATCCAGAGGAACTCCATCATGTTCCTTAATAATCAGTCCTGGGACCAATCTTATTAAATATTTTCCTTAATGAACTTGGCAGAAAAACCTAGGCGCCTGGTCACGAGATCTGCTGATGACACAAACTTGAGTGACTATGTTGCTATTTCAGAGGAGGAGCAGAATATGATATAGGAAGAGCTGGATGAACTTGAGGGAAGTCTGAGTGAGAGAAATGGGTGAATTTTAACAGTAACGAAGAGTAAAACACTGCACTTTGAGACTAAGGTGGAAGCTTCTTGATTCAACAACAGTAGAGGAAAAAAGGACTTAAGTTAGTCTATCTGAGAACAGTGACCTTAAAAATAACTGTAATATATCTCAGGAAAGATGTTTCCAGCAGAGATAGGGGAATGTTCATACCATGGCACAGAGACCAGCTGAGACATACCTAAACTGCAATTAAGTTGTGGTCACCCAAAATCAAGCAAAACGAGTTCAAAGTGGAAGATGTGGAAGTGGAAGACAAAGAGACCAAACTCTGCATCTCATGAACAGCAGGAGATGTTGGCTTGTTCAACTACAGAATACAAGTAGATTCATAAACTACATCTGTACTAGTAAATTAAATATTCCCAAGATGGTTCTATGACACTGAGATCAATCAGAAGGGACTAAAAAATGTCCAGGATAGTTGTGTGCATCCTGCTGCCTGGGCAGTCCTTGGTCCACTTCGATTTCAGGAACATCATGAACTTGACAGCATCCCAGTTGGCACCAACTGAAATTTTGCCATTGGTGTTCCATGTCCACTGTGATGCCTCAGTGTTCCTGGCAGTGCTTACATATCAACTAAGGAGGAAAAACAGTGAAGCTGAGGAAAAAGCTGGCACCAGAAAAAGCAGAATTTACATAGACCTGAGCAAGTTTGGGTTAGAAATTGAAGACAGGGGTTTGCACTCCTGCGTTTAGATGTGCATGTCAGTACACATCTGCACTGGACAGAAGGAAGCCCACACGTGGGGTGACCATTTCACTCTAGGATGGTGTCTAGACATCAAGACCATCAGGACAGTTGCCCTCTGGAGCTGCTTACTTCCTTCCTTTGGTACCAAATGCCACAAGGGAGACTTACACATCTGATTTACAGATATCTGTGCTTGGGGAAGTTAATCCCACCCTTGACGTTTTCCAATTAACCAGGGAGCATATTCTGAAACAGATATTCAAGACATTCAGGGAGCAGATGCAGCCACTTGCCAGCATTTGCCTCCTAGAAGAGGGTGGTGCATCAACACCTAAACAACACGATGTCTGAGATTGAGGGAGAGATCCCCAGACAGTGGAAACTGATGTAATATTGGAAGCTACACTGATTTACAACAGCAATTATCTCGTTCATCACTATTTCTGTAAGCACAGACAAGGGATCCTTTTTTATTCATAGCACATTGTCTTGTACCTGAGTGTGACTTTGTCCATTTACACTGGGGCTACTTCATTGATTATAGTGAAACTGTTATTAAGACACACATAGCAAAAGAATCAGAAATCAAAGTTATAATAATGAACTTCAAAACATATTATTCTGTTTAAAAATTCCTTGCCCATTTCATATAGAGACAAAAGGGAGTACTGCCTCAAGCCCGTGAACATCCTTTGAGGTTTAAAATGTTGACCTTTTTTACACCCTGCTTGCACTGCACAGGTGGTGTGACACTCTGCAGCATGGCTCTGCTCTTCCTGTTACCACTTCCAGCATGAGCATCCAACCAGATGCATGGTCAGAGAAGTATCAATTAGCACTTCCATGGGCCACTCTACCAGCTCAGTCGTCTGCCTCAGCTGTGAAAACTACTTTGATCTATGCAGCCGCTGGCATGGGTCAGAGAGCTGCTGGGGCTGTGAAGATACTGACTGACCTCATTACTCTCAGTCAGTTTGTAGGCAAAACTAAGCTGAGCAGGAGCGCAGAACAGCTTGAGGGCAGGAAGGCTCTGCAGAGGGATATGGAGAGGCTGCATCCATGCAGCAAAGCCAATGGTGTGAGGTTCAGCAAGGCCGAGTGCCGGTCCTGCACTTGGGTCACCACAACCTGTGAAGAGCTACAGGCTTGGGGCAGAGTGGCTGAGAAGTGCCCAATGGGAAAGACTCTGGGGGCACTGATTGACAGTGGCTAAACATGAGCACAGATGTGCCCAGGTGGGCAAGAAGGCCAGTGGCACCTGGCCTGTACCAATAATGGTGTGTCCAGCAGGCCCAGGGCAGTGACCATCCCCTGTGCTGGGCACTGCTGAGGCATCTCCAGTCCTGGGGTCAGTTTTGGGTCCCTCCCAACAAGAAGGACATTGAGGGGCTGGACGGTGTTCAGAGAAGGGAACAGAGCTGGGGAAAGGTCTGAAGCTGAGGGAGCTGGGGGGGGCCTCAGCCTGGAGAAAAGGAAGCTCAGGGGGGATCTTCTCACTCTCTACAACTCCCTGACAGGGGAGTTGAACCAGATAGGAGTCAGGCTCTGCTCCCAGGGAACAAGTGAAGTGATGAGAGGAAACGGCCTCAAATTGTGCTGGTGAGGTTTAAATTGGAGACTAGCAAAAAATTATTCCCCAAAAGGGTTGTCCAGTCCTGGCACAGGCTGCCCAGGGCAGTGGCGGAGTCCCCATCCCTGACGGGATTTAAAAGCCGTGTTGATGTGGCACTTGGGGACGTAGGTTTAGTGATGGCCTTGGCAGTGCTGGGGGAATGGTTGGACTTGATCTTAGAGGTCTTTCCCAACCTAAATGATTCTATGATTCTATGGCTCTGTGATCTTCTCAGCTGGAACATCTGAGTAATTGAATCTCCACTTCCTATTGCAGGTTGTGGAGGATATGGGGTTAAGTTACATCCATAGGGAAGAGACTCATACCAGGATTTCCATGAGTTTCCTGGGTCATCTTCCTTTTTATTTTGTGTTCACCACATGGAGACCCAAGTGAGAATCTGTGATTTTCATTTACTGGAGTTTGGACAACACAGAAAGACTTGATGTGTCCACTCCACCTAGAGAAAACTGCCTTCATATTTGGGTACCCCAGCAGTGGAACAAGAAGATCAGTGCCAAGTGAATACATTATTGCCACAACATATGGCTGCTGACAAGCCCAGAGGGCTGAGCTGAAGGGTTCAAAGCCCTGGACCAAAATACTGTGCTGACATTGTACAGTGCTGGCTATACAGCTGGGGAGGCAGTAAATAGGTATCAAGATATAAACCACCATCTCCAAAAGGTCACTGAGATACGGGCTTACCTCCTCCATCCCTAGGAACATTATTTCTGCTCCATATTTTAGATGGTGAGTCCCTGTTTCAGGAGCCTGTTAGAAGCAGGTAGGCTGTTCTGCATTCCTGCATTCCCAGTGGTCAGACTGACAGACTTTCCTTGCTGGGGAAAGACTAATTCCTCTGGATAGTGTGCAGAAAGCTTGTTTACACTGGCCTGGCACATGTGTCTGTTTGCAACTCTTTCTGCACTCTCCAATCTGCAGTGTTGGGCTTTCAAAAATGAGTGTCCAGGAGGGATTTGGGAGAGTGGTGGCGTGCACTGCGGAAGGGAAGAAGATAGGGAAGCATGAAGTACAGGCCCTGAATTTGGAAGGCAGTAATAGGGATAAGGAGGGGACAGAAGAGAATTGGAGATAAGGGGGTCACATAGGTCTCTGAAAAGACCTTTTAGGAGGGAAAACTTAAAAATAAAAAACAAAATGAAGGAAACTGCTTCTAAACATTGACCAGGAAGTGTCTCAACCCAAAGGGCTGGGGTAGATGGGGTCATGGGGTAGAACGCTTCCCTATGCAGGGTTTATAGCTCCACACTGAACAATCCAATAGCTACAGATACTTGACTCCAGAAAATAAACTAGGTACAATTTCCTAACCCTGAGCACGATTGGCACAACATGTTCCATGTCCCTGTAGCTGAACTTTCATATCTTCTTTCTCAGGTATCTTGGTGCTGTATCCCAGCCTGCCAGGCCAGTCTATCTTGAGCCTGAACCTTATTGGCTTGAGAGTCATGGTCAGGCTTTTTTCAATATCTCCTTGCAAACCCACTGATAAATTAGATTGCCATGAAGCTCAAAATGCTTTCTCCCTCAAGGACATGGCCCTTCTGGAATGCAGCTGAACTCTTCAGGGATCCATGGTAGATAGAGCACATGAGATGCCAGCCAAGATAGCTTTTGCAAAGGGCCCCTGAAAACACCAATACTGTGGTTTCCCCCTCATTGACCTACAGCACTTCCTTCACTGCCGTGGCACAGACAGCAGCTCCTGTGAGCCAGCAAGATGGAGTCAGTCACCAGCCTTTGTGCTGTGCATTGTACATCTGGCTGTTGATAGGGGAATGAATAAGCTGGAGGGCTGGTGTGAACCATATTGTTTGCACTCTGTCCAAAATATTCCTCTGCAAGCTTCCAGTGTCGACTTTTGGCTTATCTTTCACACATAGCCTCTCTGGGCACCTTCTGGGAAATCAGAAGTATGGGTTTGCACGGTCTGAGAAGAAGGATCTGCCATGCTCATCATGCTATCCTTTCATCCAAGCAGGCAGGGCTGGGCTTGATTAAGGACACACTCCTCCATGTCATCAGAGCAAGGAAAGGCACTCTCCCAAGCTCCACAGCAAGTGGAGCAAGAAGGGGCATGAAGCAAGGGACTGTGAAAAGAACCCTGCTTCCTACAGGGGATTGGGAAGGAACTCAGAATGTGTGAGAGAGAGAAGAAGCTGGAGTCTGGCTCAAGAACTGTGTACAAAGCCCTGGCATATTCCTGCTTTTTGCCTTGTCCACTGTGGCTGAGGGCTGAGATCCAGCATTTGCATCTTCCCTGTTCTTATTTTCCTACACCCTGAGGATTACTGCAGAGCACAGTCTGGCCAGAAGCTGCTATTGAATGCTGATCCCTCTCTGAAGGCAAGGCAGGGGTTTTTTTCTAAGCCCTCTTCTCAAAAATAAGCAAACCAAAAAAGTCTCGGCCCATCAGGAGGGAACCCCAGGTCTGCCACTCAGTCTCCCTCTCATTCATGAAGAAGATGGGCCTCAAATTCTGCACAAGTCCCAGTGCAAAACAACCCCATTTTCCTGTCCATTATGGGTTTTTAGCACATTCAAATGATAAATTTGAGAACAGATACATTGTGAGGTTTAAAAAAATATATTAAAATTTTACTTAAGCTCTGGTTAAAAATGCTTTAAAATTTACTTAATCCCTGGCTGGGTGATACTCAACATTAAGAAATAGCTCCAACTAGGAAAGATGGGGTATCTCTTTCTTTAACCAGCCATTCTTGGCATGACTTACAAATCTCAGAACCTCTGGAATGACCACTGTGCTTATGGGTTTTCAAAAATGAGTGCCCAGTATCCTTCTAACTGAGGCATAAAGGGAAGCAATTCCAGGAAAAATCCATGGGGGGCTGCTGATTTTGTCAACAACACTATCTTTGTCACCTGCAGAGGACAAGAGGCAGAGTCCATCTATAGAATTCTGATCCTTGGTGCCCACAGGCCTCGATGATGGGCTAAAGGGCCATGGTGCTCAAGATCTCAGTGTTGCAGTAGTTGCACTGCATGGCCACAGCACCTTTTTCTGCCTTCCAGTGCTGAAGAAATGCTGAGGGTCTACAATTTCAGATCCCAGCACAGGACAAGAATCAAGGTCTCAGCATTATGTCTTACAGAGTCCATTTGAAATGGCTAATGCAGGAGACAGGAGGAAAGGAAAATCATTATGCTATAATTCAATGCATGAAAGAAGATTGTGAGACTGAGGGACCTCTTGAGACATCTGAGCAAAATGTTGCTGTCGTAGGTACTCTGCCATATGTTCCATTCACACCTTTAATGCCACTAAAAAAGCATTTCCAGAATTGCATTTCTCTGATGCTTCAAATCCATCTGCTATTTTTTCCATTTCAAAAGTTGCCATGGCCCAAATTTAGAGACCTGAAACTTAAAGACTACTTTATCTCTCCTGCACAGTATATAAAGCTCACATCTCCCATCCACCACATGCAAGGACTTTTGTCTCCATATAAGTTAAGAAACGCAGGTTTGGTGCCTAAAACTAAAAAAAAAAAAAAAAAAAAAAAACCCCAAAAAAAAAAAAAAAAATANAAAAAAAAAAAAAGTTATAACTACAGGTAATTGTTAACAAAAGTGGCTTTAGTTCTTAACGTCATATCATATAAAACAGGCTCATTTTCTTATTGGTATAAGAGTTCTGTTTCCTTCCTTCCTGTTCACACCCCTTCTTTAAGCTGAAACCAAAGATTCCTGTAGTTGTTACTGCTAAGCCCAAACAGCTCAAAAGAAATCAAATTTGGCATGTAAAGCATCTTCACCTACCATGTCTTTCAATGGCTTATTAAATATTTCATATACAAACACACACACACATACACAGATGTTCGCCCAGGAATGCCTGTTATTAACATTATTTTATGAGTCTCCCCCAGTGCCAGAGACTGAGCAAAGGAAGCTGGAAAATTCTTTAGGATCATGAGGTCGAGGAGACATAAACCTAGGAATGTCAATGTTGAAAGTCAAAAAGATCTGTCAAGTCAAACTGAGGTGGCTCCTGGAGGTGTTGTCTAAAAACTTCATGCTGCATTGTATATGCTGAGGTGCTTCAACACTCAGGCTGTGGTTGCTTGTTTTCTTTGGTAACTCATTTGGGGAAGAGGGCAGTAGCCAAGCCATGTGAGTACTGCAGCAGTTTTCAGGGGGGAATGCAAGTACACACTGAAATTTAGTAAAAAACTGGAAGAGATTGGGTGGGATTCATCTCACCTGGGTTTGGATGTCTGCAGTGCAGAAGTCACCATTGCATCTGGATGCCCTGAGCTCTCATTTCAATCAAAGGAGAGAACTGGCCACATGTAGCACAGAGACCATTTAGTCTGTTTGAAATATCTGCTTGAGATAAGATGAATCATATCCTGCAAATCCCTGCTTCCCCCTGTTGACTGCAGAGAGTCCAATCATATAATTACTTGCAACATAAACAAATAGGGTGGGATTTTTAAAATGTATTTTATGTTTACAAAGTGCGTGCTTTCCTCTGAGACAGAAATCTAAGTTCTGTTCAAGTCAGTGGTGCAAAATCAATACAACCAATGGAGTTTTAGGGGGCAACTCAGCAAAGTTATAGATTTTTAACATCATCTTTCTTATTTATCCTATTTACTTAATTTAGTATTGCTCTTGATTCTCAGTACTGACTAGATCTCCATTTACAGTCATAAAAGTCTGAGTGTTTAACTGAGGGAAGAATACACTGAAAACATTTGCATTTATCTGAGATTAATCCCATTGCTAAAATCAGGTGAGATGGGTTCCCACAATGAGATGGTGTTTTTCCCTTAGGATGCACTAATATTTAGTACATTCCATACTGTGTTGTAATCACAGAATCACAGGATGGTTCAGGTTGGAAAGGATGACAGTGTCATCTAGTTCCACCTCCCTGCTCAAGCAGAGTCATCCCAGACCACATGGGATTGCATCCTGAGGGTTCTGGAATGTCTCCAATGAGGGGGACTCCACACCCTCTCTGGGTGATCTCTTCCAGGGTTCGGTCATTGCTCAGAGAAGAAGTTCTTCCTCATGTCCAGGTGGAACTTCCTGGGCACCAGTTTTGGCCCATGGCCTCTTGTTGGGCCCCACGGAGCAGAGCCCGGGCCCTGCTCTGCCCCTCCCTGCACACAGGGACACCCAGGGGTGAGGGCCCCTCTCAGCTGGGTCTCCTCTGGAGCTGCACAGCCCCAGCTCCCTCAGCCTTTCCTGGGCAGGGAGATGCTCCAGGCCCTTCCTCATCTCCGCAGCCTCCCCTGGCCCCGCTCCAGGAGCTCCAGGTCCCTCCTGTGCTGAGGAGCCCCGAGCTGGACACAGCCCTCCAGATGTGCCTCACAGGGCTGAGCAGAGGGGCAGGATCCCCTCCCTGACCTGCTGCCAATGCTCTTCCCAGTGCACCCCAGCATCCCACTGGGCTCCTCGGCCCCCAGGGCACTGCAGGCTCAGGGACAGCTCGTTGTCCCCCGGGACCCCCAGCTCCTTCTCCAGAGCTGCTCCAGCAGGTCAGTCCCCAGCATGGGATGATTCCTCCCCAGGTGCAGGACACTGCATTTGCCTTTGTTGAATTTCAGAAGATTCCTCTCTGACCAACTCTCCAACCTGTCGAGGTCCTTCTGAAGGGCTGCACAGCTCTCTGGGATGCCAACCACTCCTCCCAGCTTTGTGTTGTCAGTGGAAACAGACTTGATGGGACGACAACAGCTTCAAGTGATGGCAAAGCATCTTTATAGTATTAATTAGCATGGTCTCTGCTGGTAATTGCTTCTCTGTGGAATCATTTATGAAGTGAAAAGCTTCCTTTTGGACTCTTGTGACTCAAGGCATTTCTACTTTGCATTGGTAAGAGCAGGCAGCACACACTGCCATGGCTTGACCTCATGACTGAAGGCTTTTGGCCATGCAGGGCTTGACTCAGGCAAGGCATTTTGATGCCATCCTACTTCCAGCTCCACCACCTCCACAGTCACTGGCCAGGAAGGCACATGCTTCTGAGTCATTTGAAACAACTGTGGTCTGGATTGAGCTGACTGAATGTTTCCCAGTTTTAGATACCTTGCGAAGTCCTATCTGAAACTCCATTTGATGAGGAACATGGCATGGAGCACTGATATTTCTAAGGCACAAATGCCAGAAGTTTGATCAAACTGGAGGTATTTAAGCATGAAGTCATAGGCCACAGGACATTCCTGTATAAGCCATAGCTATATTATTTCTTATTCATACCATTCTAACAGAAAGTCAGAGAAAAATTGTGCTAATCTGAAACTTCAGGCACAATTCATGGGTCTGATTGATTAGGCCTGACAACCTAGCAGGTTGGGTTGGATCATGGAAATATCTGCTGAAAGCCACATGACCACATCTGATTTGGCAATAATAATTTTTTAAAAAAAAGGAAAAAAAAAGAAAAAAAAAGAAACCCAAACATTTGCTGCATATAAAGAGAAAAAGTTGCTTTGTTTTATACCCTGCGTGGGCTGTTGCAGTTTATAACAGATAGACAGAGAACATATGTGAATCATCATGTAGATTATATTTATATTGCCTAATGCTCAGGTTGGTTTGTTTGGCATTAACAACAACTCAGGGCTTCCTTTCCTATAATGCTGGTTTATTTTTAATAAAATCTTGCATTCGCATCATCTCAGCCAAGCATTTTCCTAGGGTGGACTCAAGGGCAAGGAAGGAAACCTCTGTGAAATGCATTTCAAATGTTCTGCCTCCCTTGTGCAAGGTTGTTTGGTTTTTTCTCATTATAAATAAATAAGTAATTAAGTAAATGCGAGATGTCCACTGATTGCTTTTGATAAAAATAAGGCAGGCAAGAGGCTGAGAAATTATTGCCTTGAGCTGTCACCCTGAGATGTGCTTGGCATGCCATAGTGAGAGTTGACAACAAGCACCAGCACAGAAATTTTGGATCCAAAGGTGTCTCAAGAACACTAGAAAGAGCAACTTTGCCCTCCTCTATGGTGATGATGTTTGAAGCAGTGCATAGGACAACAACTTAGAGAAAATGTGGAAAAGTACATGGAAGACAGGGGGTTTCAGTTACTTTGAGGGGACTGGACCCAAATTTGTTTGCAAGCATTTGTGGCACATCACATGAGGATGGTCCTTCTCACCTGTCAGTCAAAGCTAAACCTTTGGTGATAGCAGAAGTTCCTCAGCTGCCAATATAAGGCTGGCAAGGGGGCTACAGGCACTTCCAGCTAGAAGTAAGGAGCCAGATGCAGGAAAGGGCAGGGATGTCCAACATCACAGGCTTCATTTGTCCTGCAGGAATACACTAAAAGGCATCAAACACAAAAGTGTAGGGGAACAGAGATGGCTGAACATCAGGACACAAACCAGTCATCATTCACAGGCTCACCACAGTCTGGTAACATGGATGTGATGCCTTAAGCAGTTACCTGCAGATCTTCCCTTTGTATTCCTGGCATTGGGGTTGGCTGCAGAAGGCAAAAACATGTAGGGAGCTGTGCTGCTACAAAGCTTTCACAAAGAGACTGCTGGAACTAGAGTGCTGAGGGTCTGATTATGCAGAGGCGAGCAGCTAGGTCCCAGCATCTTGGTTAGAATTCAGTGTATGTCATGCAACCTCTTTGGAGGGCCATTTTGAGCCCATTCTCAAAACTAGGCTTATCATGTTTAAAAAATTCTCTGAATAAATTCTGAACAACTCAAAACAGGCTGCACTTCCAGCCTTGGAAGTTGAATTGCAAACACAGAGTGAAAAGAAAACCCATGGCAAGCTTTCAAGGTGTCTTAGAGCTGCCCTGAAAGGCCTAGTCTTGAAAATGTTCCATCTCTGCATACTTTCGCACTAACACAAAAGATACAAACGGAGAAAACATCAGCATTTGTCCAGCTTATCCTCCCCTACTGAGACAGGATCAAGTCTCCCTCATGCCAGACTACTGGTTAGTTAACATCAATGACCTGGGAATTGCAGCCTTTCTCTGAGGGTGACGAGGAGTGATTTTTCATGGGTCTTGGGAGAAGATGGAAGTACAGGGAAATTAAGAGATCTTTCCGAGAGATGTTCACACAGACAAGGGTGAGGACTCCAGGTCCTGGCATTCAGTGTCTCCTTACCTCTGTTCCTCTCTCAAGTCAGGCTTCAGCGTGTGTTTTTCGTAATTTGCTACGAAGGATTTCATTTATGCCAACAGGAACTGTGAAATGGGTTTGTCTCCTGTAGCAAGACCACGTCCATCACCTTCTTTCTCAGAGACATGGGAAGCAAAAGCAATTACCTTTAATCTCATGAGCCAAATCAATCCCCATTGCTTCTCCTCCATCAGACAGGTGTCAAACCAGCTGTGACAGGAGCAGAAAATGGGCTTTGCACTATGTCCATCTGTTAGGGAAATCATGGAGTAGAAAGACCACATTTGGGATCTTTTTTTCCTTTCAATGCTGTCAGTCATATAAAACAGCAGGTCCCTAAAATAGTTATGAATAACCATTAGTAGGAGAAGACTTTGAAAATGTTCCTTGTTTATACATTTGCTGGAGGGTCTAAATCCTGGTAGAGCTTAGAAAAATCCACCGTTTTCATTAAGCTTTCAACTCTGCTTGGGCAAAAGCTCTGCAGCACAGGATAATAAATAAATGTCATGCCACATGTATACACATTTTCTTCCAAGGCTGTTTTCAATTTCTCTTTTCAGGCATGTTTTGCCCTGATGGTTCCCTTTGCTAGCTGTATAAGAACCAGCTTCAGCACGTCTTTGAAAGCTTTCCAAACAGAAAGCTCATTCATGTCCTCAGTTCTGAGATGAGTAACAGTCTGCAGCCATGTACCTTAGGAGCCATAAAGCAGAGTGAACTGGATTGGAAAAACTCCTGTCTCCCGTCCCACTTTTTTTCATGAAAATAATATTCTGGAGAAACATGGGGTTTGAAAGCAATGCCAGAAGGGCCCTGGAGAGCCTGAATTTAGCAGCCTCAGCGTGATCTGTTATTTTTGCTACCACTTCACTGCCCATATCATGAACTAAATCTACAGCATATTCAGGACCACTATAAGGATTTCACCAGCAGAGCTGGGCTCTCTCAAAGAGAGGGTACTCTAGTAGCCTAACACATGGTGGAACTGCTCACCTCACCCACCCTGCCCTCGCTGGTAGGACAGCTCTCAGACACATTGCATGACTTCACAGCAGCCTTCTCACACAGGCTGCTGCCAGCAGACGTGTCCTCCAGCTGAGGTTTGGCCTTTGGGCCGTGGCAGAAAGCAGCTTAACAAAAAAATCATAAAATCACAGACTCATAGAATGGTTCGGGTTGGAAGGGACCTTTAAAGACCATCTAGTGCCAAGTGCCCTCCACTGAGGAGGGTTATCTTCAACTAGATCAGGTCTCCATGTTGCCCATGCCCTTGCTGGAGCAGAATCTGAGACTTCTCAGTACCCTGCAGTAGATTAGTCCTAAAACAACCAATTCAAATACTTCCCTGTCATGGTTCACATCAGACAAAAGTGGCACTCAGAGATGGATTATGACACAAGGTAAATGATGACACAAGGCAAAAGACTCAGAGACATCGAGCATGCCCTTGATGCTGATGATTTTTGGATGCATTTGGCCTGCCGTGCAAGAAGAGACAGCCATGCTGATGCCTTGCAGACAGCTCCTGCTCCCATGCATGGTGGCCCCTCCAAAGTTGCAGGTTTGGTATTTCCTCAGCTTGTTAGGGGAGTGACCTGAGGGAAACTTATTTGTCGTAATTTGTTTGTGTCTTCTCATCTTGACTGGGATTTCCCTTAGAACAATAAACTGCTCTCCCTTTCCCCCTTTCTCAAAAACTATAGCAATAAAGCACTCTGGAGTTAATGTTAGCAGATGTTAATGTTAATACATAGCATGAGTGGGTGAAGGCAGAGGCCACACTGCAGTACCCCCTCTCGGGCAGATATTAACGGGGCCCATAAAACACACCCCATTGTGTCTTCTGGCTTGATTGCCAAATGGTTTCCAGATTCAAAGCCCCTAAAGAGAATCTTTTAGAGGATCTACGTTCATTAGGTAACATCAAAAGCAACAGTAAACATAGGAAATGGGAGCTGCCATTTCAAACTCACTGAGACATGTTAATGTTTCATGCTAATGTTTTCTTTCATATTGGCCCAAGTCAATTATAAAAGGAAAAAAAAAAAGCAGAAAATAAGGAAAAAAAAGCAGAAAATAAGGAAAAAAGTCACCTAGCAGAGAGAAACGAATGCACCAAAAATTAAAATTAATTTTATTTCCCCCACTGGAGATCTGCTGATGGCCCTGCCCAGCTCTTTCCTGCATGCTGAATTATGTATGAGAAAGCTGAAAGAAAACTAGATCTTGGGGATTAAATTGGGATCTCGGGTCACTATTTGTAAGAATGCAGAGCAATTTGGGGTACCTCAGACTTCTGGGGTGACCATCCTGAGGTTTCTTGAAGTTGTTTTAATCACTCCACGTGATTAACTCCATCCCTTTGCCACATCTCAGGCAGGGCACTCAGAGATCCTACAAATACTGGCTCCAATTCACCTTCTTTCAATCTCCTTTTTGTTTTTTATTACAAACCATAGCAGGGTGGTTCAGTAACTATCTTCAAATGTCTTTTTTTCTCATCATTGCCTACTTTAGGGCTTCTTGTAGCTATTTTCATGACATCTGGTGCTGATCACAAGCAGAGACACAACAACAAATTTGCTGGAGCACAGCTCTGGTGTGGGGTGGTCTGGGATTAGAAATCTTCTGCTCACAGTGTCCTTTGGTACCGATCCTGTTCCTGAAAACATCCAGGCTTCTCCTAGTTCCTAGCTTGAAAAGTTTCACCAGGAAAGGAAGGAAGAGGAAAAGAAAGAACAGGGGGTTTTGTTTCCTTGGTGGGCTTCGGATAGCTGGGAACCACCACTTCTACTTGCTTGTGTGCACAACCTTCGGGAGAATCACAAATCTCCTTCTGTGGGAGCCATCATCTATAAAATGACTGATAATTACAATTTTTCCACACTCCACTCCTCTTTTCCCCTGAGATTTTAGACACACAGGCTTTATAAGCAATATAAACAGTTTCAGGCATTCCTCAGTTTGAGGAAGTAGAAACCAGGGGGAAATAATCTATGCATTAATGGTGTATACAGTCTGTCTACATTTGTAGCTGACCTGGGGAGGTTCATGGTCACAGATAGGTTCAGCAAGACTATCTATGTCATTTTAGGTAGAGGAATAAAACAGCCTACTGTCAATTTGCTAATGTAAATGTATGAAAACAATCAGATTACTTGCACTCTGGAATTGCCTCTTTGTCTCTATGGACAGTGAAGGGAGCTTACTGTGAGTACTTCTGAGTGCAGACTATCCTCTACACATTGAAACTTCAATGTCATTAATGCTACCTTCAGTCCTGCCCAAGCTCTTCCTGTGATCCACTGCAATTCCAAAAGAAGGCTGAGTAACAAGGAAACACACTGTGCATAAGAGCCCCCTTTGTAAAATAAGGCTGATAATGCTTTCTTTCTCCCTTTCTCTGCCCTGTCATATCTAGACATGCTGGAGATTCTCTCTTTTTTTTCAGTGTGTAGTTCCTTACATCCCATGGCCTCAACCCTCATTCAGGTTACCAGCTGTTTTTCTAAGACCACTCCTTTGCAAAAACAGTACCAGTGGAAGAAACACTTTATAATTCCTTCTGACCCTTGGCCTGACTTTATTCATGTTCAAATCACAAAGGTGATTTGAGCTAACAGTGACTGGAAACTGAGTTTAGTGTCTTTTAAGCCCAAGGTGTTCAGCAAGGAGTATTTGGTAACATCCTTAACTGTTCCTATTAAGGAGGATGTGGTCTCATAAAGTTGGAAAGAAATGAAACATTTTGAGCCATATTCATGTGTTCATAAAGGGGTGCTGATTGCACAGCACTACACAAATGGCTTTATCACGGCAGCAATGCCAAAGTGTCAAGGTTCTTCTTTTGAAGAATCTTGCAAAGAACATGTAAGTGATGAAGAAACTTCTGCAGAAGGTTTTTGCTGGATACCTTTGCTGCCCACCTGTGTTGCAAGACACTCATCTTTTCAGTTCTGAGAGAGTGCATTTCTTGAGCATGAAATAGTGTGCCAATTAGAAGGAAAGACAAGTCAGAGTCATAAAAAAGAGGGTGGGAAGGATAAGGAGAGGTCATCAAGGTCTTTGTTTTGCCTCAAGGCAGGATCAGTTGTTCCTAAGCCTTTTCTGAGAGTTGTTTCTTTAATCTGTTTTTAAAGACTACAATTGGTTCAAGAATCACAGCCTCCCCAGGCAACCTACACCAGTGCTTATCTGGATTTACTGTTAGAAACTTGTCTCTCAAGCTTCACAGAGCTCTCCTAGAGCTCTGTTTAAGACCATGGCTTCATGCCTTGTTCCCTGGTGATATCCCTTTCCTCTTTACAGCTCATTTGATACAGGCAGACTGCTGAGGGCAACCCTGGATGATCCCCTCTTGCTGCATATTTGATGTCCACTCTGTTGATCCACCTCAGCTGTGTGAGGAGCTCCCATGCATTCCTGTGGGGTATATGCTCACTTGTGGGGTGGTTAAGTTCAGTTCTTTCACTGTCTTACTCCTGGCCAGCCTACAACAACCTATGACACCTATCAGTGGCCCCAGTGGGTTTCGTGATTCCTGATCCTTGAAGATTTATTCTCACTTCTGAAGTGATACCGCATCAAGACTGTCTGCATAAAGTGATACCACTCCCAGCTGCATCCACCACATGAACAGATGATCAAACTTCACCACATCCTTTATACTTCCTGCCCTGGATTTTAGCAACATTCACTGAGGACCTGAGTGGCCCAATGGGTTTAGGTTCACCCAGGTGGGATATTTGTATCTTGCAAAAGTCTAAGTTGTCTTGCAGGTAGGTTACCAAACCTGCTCAAAGTCTGCTCCTCTGGGGAACTTGGGTGTTAGGCTGAGGTAGCCCAAAGACCCGAAGGTTTGCAGAGTGACTGGTGGGCACATCCAGCAAGAGCAGATGCTCCCAGTGTGCTCTCATTCTCTTTCTACCCCCAACACTCAGCCTGGCGTGGTCATAATTGGACTCTCACAACTTGGCGTGTTGTATCTTTCATTTCATCCCTTGTCCTGTCTCTCCAAGCACTTACAAATTCCCTAGACAAAATTCCAGATTGTTTGCAGCCACATCTCCTGTGATGGAAGACTCAGTTAGGAAAACCTTGAGGAATCTCATTACATTTCATGCTGGAAAAAGCAACCAAGCCTTGCTAGCAGGTCCCAAAGACAATAATATATGATATGGGTTGAGGTCAACAGCTGCTCCTGTTCCTCCTCTCTGCAAGGGTATTCAGAGGGAGACATTTCCGACAAACTATAAATGACTTGCTGTAGCTGTCATCTTTCAGAGCAGCCACAGAGTATTGTCTCACAGAGAATATAATCCCTTTTCTCCTCCACTCCTCTCCTATCAAGAGTTTGGTAGCCTTTTGGTATCAGCCCACATTGCTGGGCAGGAGGCTTCCCTCCAGCTCCCAGACTGCTTCTTTACTTCAAAGGCCAGCAGGGAGTGGGAAGCACAGCAGAGACCACATTCCTGCAATTTATTTGCCTTGCAGCCTGGTTGCCACACTCAGCTTCCCCTGTCAGAAGTACTGGCAGCCCCTTCCAAGACCTCATCTCACACTTGGGCATATAAAATGGCTCCAGAAGAGAAAACAAGAGTATGTTGTACTCTGGGAAGGCCACCATCATCTCCTGGGTGACGTAGATTTTAGCCTGCATCTCTCTTTAGCAGGACTCAAAAGCCTGTCCCATCTACCCTTGGTTACATCTGCACTCCAACACATCACTGCCTGGGACAATCTGAGAATAAAGGTCAATGTTCCTCTGAAGTGCTGGGAATGGGAAAAATTCACACGTTCCCAGTATGAGAAAACAAGTCATGAGATCCAAATGCAAACCTGGGACAAAAAGACACCACTCAGATAATCCACAGTTTCTGAGGCTCCTCCAGTAAGGTTCAGTTTGATTGCAACTCAATGCCTGGGGGTGAAACCACTAGTCACTCTGGTCCTGAAAGAAGACATAATTCCATGAGGGGTGTCTGGAGTCTACACCGATTTCCGCACCTGTTCATGAAGCATGTTGGAGAACATTTATGGGCAAGGAGACATACTCACCTGTGGTTTGAGATCTAACAGAGGCCAAGAACCATTCCCAACAAGCAGTTCAGATGGACCTCCCTACTCAGATTTGTAAGTGTGGATATAAGTGTACAAGCTCTTCCATGCCAGACGACCTCAGAGTCACAGGACAAACTTGGGCACACTGAATTTATCTGCACAGACACAAACACTCAGTTAAGCCCTTCCTGCTTCAGACACCATGCCATACAATCCTTCTCAGAAATACATGGAGCTCAAGTGCCCAAGTTTTCCATGAAAAGAGTGACTAACTGGTAAGGGCCTCTGTAAACTTCTCAGAAGACCTCTAAGTCTTTTGCTAGACAGAAATTAGTGCAAGTTATTTGAGGAAACAAGACCATAAGGAAGAGTTATAGAAGGAAGACCTCCCTAACCCCTTAGATTCAGATCTTCTTACTTTTGACTCTTATATTTATCTTAGTATCAGCACACAAGTTTATGCTATTTAGCTTTCCTTCGAGTACATTACAGTAAAACTGGTGCCTTCCTTCTCATTTGTATTAATGCATCTGTCTAGTAGTGATTAGGTGATTAAAAATACCCCAAGACCCCTGAAACATTGCTCTTCTGACACTGACCTTCTTGCCATTTTGCTCTGGTTAGTGGTTTCCCTCCTGAAGAGCACAAGCCACATCAATGATTGGTATTTTCTGACTTACCCCTACTTTTTCAAAGGACTTTTGATCAAATCCCAGCGACCATGACATAAATGTCCCAGACTTGACTGAAGGTCCCACCATGCTTGACATGGCACAGGCACATGCACATAATAAAGTGACAGCCTTTACCCTTAAGAGGTTTTACAAAGCAGCACTGAAGTTAGCGGAGGGTTAGTGCGGGGCACATGGAAGAGAACAACTGCATAACTGCCCTCATATGCATATGGCCATAGCACTTTCTCACCGCTTTCACACTCCTGTTTAACAGGGCCTCAGACACAGCCCACTTCTCCACACCCCTAAAGAGCATTTCTTCAGCTCCTCTATCTTTATCCCATCTCCCTTGCTCATTTTCATGGCTCCACAGCAAAAGCCTCCATGCACTGCAGTGAGAGATCTTTCGAGCTGCAATAACACAATGGATTAGGAAAACCTGTAATTACAAAGAAATCATTTCAGGACACTGAGTACCAGAGGGAGGCACTGGGATGATGGCACCGAAGACCTAGACTGCTCAAATCTTGACGTTTTTGTTCAAGAAATCTGGTTTCTCTGAGACCCATTTTCCCATGGTTGTATTTCCTTTCCCTACTCTCCCCTGTCATATCTGCCAAGAAAACAAACTTGGTAGGTCTCAGCCTACACGCCTAGTGCTTAACACCATGACATCCTGACCTTGCTTATACCTTACAGGCTTCACTGCAGCAAAAATAATGTCACTTTAGTCAGACAGAAGCACCTTTACACAGATCCCCTTGGTATGGACTTCTCCTCACCTCTCTACCATGAGATGAACTCCCTTGAGTCAGAGTATTGGGGTACCGTGGCACAGAAACAAATGAGCAAAGCGGCAAATACTCCTTTTCCTCTAGGAAAGTGGAGGCGTTTAGCAGCAGTCAGGAAGAAACCCCCTCTTCTTTCAGTGGCCAAGAGTTAGTCCTGGACAGGAGGAGTGAAGCTGCAATTCCTGAGAAAGACTCACCTGCTACATGCCCAATTCTGCTGAGCATCCCCTCAGAATGCTGGCACAATCACACCTTCCCCTAAAGTTTTGGGGGTTGGAGTTTTTTCACTGGTTCCAAGCCAAAAAGAGCTGAAAACCAGTTCCTGCAATGTTTTTTAAGGATCAGGAGTGAGGGGAGATACGTAGCACATGTGTTTTGCAGTAGGACATCTTACTTCAGACTAATTCATCATTGTCCACCCACCCTGCTGGGCCCTGGCGGCAGGTCACCAGTGGAGGCCCCAGATCCATTGTCTCTCCAGAAGTGATGAAAGGGTGAAATTTGGAACAGCGCAAACTTTCCTGGATGGGATTACAGCCCAGCCAGAGGGTGTGACACTGAGAGATCCGCCTTTCCATCCCCCCTGGGTTCATTTTAACTCCCCTCCTGCTGTGCCCAGCATCCAAAGCTCATGAGAGACACAGGAGAGATGATCTGGGAGGAGTACACAGTGCACTTCCAGCACAAGGAATAAACTGGTGGTGTGTAGGGCTCACCCTCTGCAGCAGCTGTCCTTAGGAAGGAACAAATTTACATCAAATTAAATGTTCAAATCCTAAACTCTAAATAAGGTTTAAAGGCGAGGTGAGACCAAAAAGCATTCAGAAAAATTTATAGCAAAATAATTCCACTAAAGCAGATTAACAGAAGCACACATTACTTCTGTCTTGTAGCATCTCATTCGTGTTGTGTTGTCCTGGGTGCCAGGCAAGAGGATGCCAGGCACTGGTCCAGCTGGCTGCCCTTGGGCAGTAACTGGGTGGAAAAGGGTGGACTCCCTGGGCTGCGTTTAGGGCTCCCGTGTCTGCAGATGGCGTTTCCTTGTCAGAAAAAAACACTTTACATAGGTCCTCTTCTCCTGAAAGGTGAAGACTACATGTTTGGGGCTTTATACAGTTTCTGGGTGTGGAGCAGGCTGCAGTAGGGATTGGGCTGATGGCTACTGACAGGAACACAGAAAAAATGGCACATCAGCTGAGACACAACTTTCAAGGAGAAAAAGGGACTTTCATTCCAGAGAGGAAACCCTCCAAAAGAAAATGCCCCCAACACTTGGTAAAGTTCGTGTCAGTCCATGGCACGTTGCAGGGACAAGAGGAGCAGCGGGTGAGGTTCCAGGTGGAGTGGCAGCCCAAGCACTCACCTGCTCTGGAGAGGAGCCATGGGGATGCTGAGCTTCTCCAGGAGCTCCTGCTGTGCCCTCACAGAGGCACAACTGTCCTGCAGTGGGTGTTTGTGCCCGTTTTCCTCATGCCAGTGGTAGGGAATGCCTCAGGCACACAGGGCTAGGATAGAACTCCTAACCCCCAGCTGCTGCTACCTTAGTAAGCACATGCTTTATTTCACAAATGAATTTTGGCCTTCCCAGCTAGAAACTGACTTTATTATCCCCCTCTGCCCTCTTCTCCTCTAAAACAACGCTGGCACTGTTCTCCCTGTGTCTGCATGAAACTTTTCACCTTCTTTTCCTGCCTCACTGGCTTAGGTGAAAGGCTCAGCATGTCAGCCATGCGCTGGAGTTGTCACATCTTCTTGTAAGCACTTCATATATTATGAGCAGTGACTCCCACAAAGGCTTAAGATCCATGACAGCGTTTTCCAGCACTGCCCTGTTGCTTCCAATTACCCTGACATGTGGCTGATGCAGAAAAGGAGATCCATGTCTCCCATCCAGAGAATCACCAGAAACTTTTCCCCCAATACCCTTGTCTATCGTCCTCCTCACGGATGAGTTACATCTTCCCCATCCGCCTGCTTCGCTGAGCAGCCGGAAACTCGCGCGTAAGGAAGAAATATGCCTGTACTAAAGCAGAACATGTCATGTTGTTCGGAAGTTAAGGCCAGGCAACAATGTGGGATGTGGCATGAATCGCAGCAGTGGCTTGCCTGGAGGAAGGGGGTATCCCACAAATGGCAGCTGGAGTTGATTATCTGGAGATGTTTTTTATTTTTTTTTTAATGCCTCCTGTTATAATAGGATCCAGTAATTCATCCTCAGCATGGGCTGCATGTCTGTTCTCTCTAGGACATCCCAGGAATGGGTTAGTAATACATCACAGGGAGATACCGAGCTTTTCCTCCTCTTTGTTTTTCCCCCAGTGATTTCAGGGCAGCCAATGTACTTGTATCACCTGAATTACACAGAGAATGGCCTGGTGTATTCAATCTCCAAGGAGATCAAACCCAGTGTTTCTAATTAAATAAAATGGACAGATAAGCAGATTGACAAACAGGCAAAAAATTAAAGGAGTGGAGGTGTCCCAAATGCCTTGCAGTGGATAAAACCGTCTCATACAATGGCAGATCACAGAGTGATATAAGTCACATTATAAAGGGTCAGCTTTCTGCCTTAAAATGTGACTCAAATAGCTGTGTGGCTTTCTTTCCACTGTCAGTTTTCACCCTGAAGGACATTAAAAAACTTTGCAAAACCATGCACAGATGACAACAATGGTACCTCCACCTCATAAATGAAGCGTGACACTGCCTAGCATCAAACTCTGCAGCTATCCAGGTGTCTGGAGCAAGGAGCAAAAGCATTTTCATGCATCATTTGAAATCATGTTCTGAGAATGTAATGAGCAGCATCAAGCTGGGGGATTGCATTTCACTGGGCAGCAAAGTGAGCAATCAATGCCGATTTCTGAATGCCAACCTCATCTCCTAATGATAGAATCATAGAATGTTAAGGGGTTGGAATGGACCTTAAAGACCATCCAGTCCCAAACCCTCCTGCCATGGGCAGGGACACCTTCCACTAGACCAGGTTTCTCAAGGCCTTGTCCAACCTGGCCTTGGAGTCTTCCAGGGATGGGACAGCCACAGCTTCTCTGGAAACCTGTGCCAGGGTCTCACCACTCTCACAGTAAATAATTTCTTCCTAATATCTAATCTAAATTTCCCCTCTTAGATTTTGAACCTATTCCCCCTTGTCCTATCACCACAGTTTCTGATAACTTCCTGGTTTCCTTGTGTCCCCTTCAGATACTGAAACGTGTGGTGAGGTGTCCACACAACCTTCATTTCTACAGGCTGAACAGCTCCAACTGTCTCCGTCTGTCTCCATAGGGAAGGTGTTTCAGTTCCCTTACCAACTTCAGGACCTCTTCTGGATTTGCTCCAGAAGTTCCATGTCCTTCTCGGTGTTAGGGGTGACAGAACTGGATGTACCACTCTAGGTGAGATCTCACAAGAGGAGAGTAGCAGGGGAGAATCACCTCTCAACCTGCTGGCTGCACTTCTTTGGATGCAGCCCAGGATTCTATTGGATTTCTGGGCTGGGAGTACTCACTGCCAGCTCACCGTGAGTTTTTCAACCATCACCCCCAGTCCCTCCCCAGAGGACTGCTCTCAGCCACTTCTCTGCCCTACCTGTGGGTGTGTCTGGGATTGCCCTGACCCAGGTATAGGGCCTTGCACTTGCCTTTGTAGAACTTCATGAGGTTCACACAGAGCCACCTCTCCAGCCTGTCCCAGTCCCTCTGGATCCATCCCTTCCCTCCAGCATGTGACTGCACCACACAGCTGGATGTTGTCAGTGAATGTGCTGAGGGTGCCTCAATCCCACTGTCCCCGTCACTGACAAAGACGTTGAACAGTGTCAGCCCCAGCACCAGCCCCTGAGGGACCGCACTTGTCCCTGGTCTCCACGTGGACAATGAGCCATTGATCACAACCCTTTGCATGCAGCCATCCAGCCAGTTCTTTATCCACTGACTGGTCCATCCATCAAATCCATGTCTCTCCAAGTTGGAGACAAGGTTGTCATGTGGAACAGTGTCAAACATTTTGCGTGAAGTCAGGCAGACAATGCCGGTGGCTCTGCCCCTATCCACAAACACTGTAGCCCTATCATAGAAGGGCATGTAATTTGTCATGCATGATTTCCTAATTTCCTAATGATTTCCTGATGCCATACACTGAATACACTTCTACCTGGCAAAAGACATTTGTAAGCAACAGGGCATCTCCACATACTACAGCTGCTGGAAAGTACTGTGAGTACTTCCAGATACCAAGTTAAACGGACCCCGAAACCACGCAACATAAACACCCTTAAAAGATCAATCCTTGTAAGGTCTTCAAGACAAATACTCAAAATCATCTATCACATCTGAAAAAAAAAAAGGGTTTTAGTATTTATCATGAGAAAAGGTGTTAAAATGAGAGGTGTAGCAGCATCTCATCTTGACAACATCAGTCTGTCATAAGAATACAGCATAGCTATGTTGGTTTGGATCAAGGATCCATCTAACTCAGTAGGTGGCAGTGGTCAAAGCAGAGAACAAGACAAGTATACAGCTGTATCCCCAACTCCAAGCAGTCCCATTTTATTGACGATATTTTCTACCACCACAATTTATACTTTGGAAGCTCTAACCTGGCCAATGTAAGGTACAAACCTGGGAGGAAGAGGACAGATCTCAGCAAGGGCTGTTGCCTGCATCCCATTTTTCTCCACCCAGCTCCTTGGCTCATTCATCTTTGCAGCCCTGCTCCCAGGTGTTTACAAAGCTGGCGTGTCCAGCCACAGTAGCTTTTCACCGATGGCTGCTAATGCCTCAGCAACCTATGCCATGTGGTTAGAAACAATTGCAGAGCTCTGAAGTTCATAAAAATTCCTAGATTATTAGTTTAATAATAAGTCTAGTCTTTCCATGTCAGTACATTATGGACCCCCAGCTAGGCATTTTAAATCCAGGACTATGAGAGAATGTTGTAAAGTCTCCAGCCCACAAGCCTGGTTTTTTTCTTTGAGAAAGAGTAAAATTAATAAGACAATCTAGAGAATGGGAATAAATCCAGGAGAAAAAGCAAAAGAATGAGAGGAAGGCAGGGGGGAAACAAAAAAAAAATGGGGAAAAAATGTGGAAAAAGGCCAGAGGGGAAAAAGATGGAGGCTGATAAATGGCGCTGTAGAAAGGCATATTGAAACTTTGTTTACAATCTCATGGTACCAAAGCATGCAGTATTAATAGCCTTCGGCACCTTGTAAACTCAGCAAAACTAATTTTGCAGAAAAGAAGCCCTTTCCCAGCACTCTTCTCTTTCTTGCTTAACACACATTTTCTAGGGCTGACATGTCCCCTTTCATCACAAGAGCAGAAAGGGAGCTGGAAGGTTTGCCAGGACACCTGGGGTGAGGCCCCACCTACTCTTGCAAAGCCAAAACACAAAAACAACTCCAAATCAGATCTTCAATGATCCCAACCACCCCATAACACTCTCCTGGGACATTGGCTGTTACCTTGTAAACTCCACCTGTGAGGTAGACAGTCATTACTGTCCCCATCTGGTGGATAAGGAAGCTGAGCAGGCCAGTCCAGAGTCGCCCAGAGAGGTGAAGTCCGAGGTGGGGCAGCAGCAGTGGCCGCAGCCTGTGACCCCGATGGTGAAGCACAGGCTGACCTGTACAGGGTGCTCCTTTACCACCACATTCTGCACCTCTGAGGCACGGCCACACCAGTGTACCCAGACTAAAGGACTCTTCACAACTCATCAGCTTTACCAACTGTGTAGTGTTAGACCATATCTGCAGTCCAAAGACCATGACCCTTCCAAGGATCTTCTGGCCAACTCACTGCTCAGCATCAGCCCCACGATGCCCAGAGGCCCTTAGGGGCCACCTAAGAGGGTGGCTGGACACTGTGAGTCACCCTGTTCCTCACATGAGATCGATATGAGGGATGGCATGCACCAGACCTGTTCCCTGGTGCACCCCAAAGATCAGCCAAAAGCCCTCCTGATCAGTGAGTTGCCTAAAGGAAGTCTGTTCTCCAGGCACAGAATCACAGAATCACAGAACAGTTTGGGTTGGAAGGGACCCTAAAGACCATCCAGTACCAAGCCCCTGCCATGGGCAGAGACACCTTCCACTAGCCCAGGTTGCTCCAAGCCCTGTCCAACCTGGCCTGAAATACTTCCAGGGATGAGACACCCACAACTCCTCAACTCCTGAACACAGCACCGCCTTACCAAGTGGAGCCATACTCTGATGTCCGTGCTCACATGTTTCCTCATGCTGAGGCATGGCAGACCTGCATGGTTTAGCATTCCCATGGGAAGGAACCGCCTTTGGGTCACTCTCAGCTACGTGTGATGTCCTCCTGCAGGACAGAGGCAACGTTCTCACCAGCCGTGACTGTGGGGTGCAGACTTCCAAGGTTCCATCCTTGCCAATCCTGAGAGTGCACAAGGTGGGAACAAGAAGGTGTTTTGAATGAATAGCTGCTGAAAGACTTATGCAGGAGCACCAGCAACAGAGGCAGGGAAAGGCATAGGAATGGTTTTTACTATCAGCATTTCATTATAAGGGACTTTTTCCCACCCAAAATGAAATTTTACATTAAATTTCTCCTTGTTAACGTTCCCTGTGATAATTTTTTCATGGAGAGCTTATCTGATCATTCTTCAAATTTTTCATTCATTCTGCTCCAATGAATATTTCCCTGTACTTTAGGAAATACCATAAGAAAGGGAGCAAGGATGGCTACCCTGGATTGTTGGGAATGACAACCACCTGCACTGCAGGAAACTGGCAACAAGAGTCCATTTAGACGCTGGTAAAGCAGGAGTACCTGCTTCCCTGCCCTCCCTGGGCTTTGTGTGATCATCTGCTCCAGGGCTGATATTTCTCTGTCTTTGATTTTGGGAGTGTATTCTTCTGTGTAGCTGAGAAATCATGAAGATTCCCTAAAAGAGCCACATTTTCATTAAAAAAAATTTGAGTTTGAGGAAAGATTTTGAGCACAGTAGAATTTTATGATGAAAGGCATTTATGAGGGAAACTTGGGGCAGGTCCCAACACTTCCCTCTTCTGAAAAGGGGACAGAGTCACTGGGTTGACGAAGGAGCTGCCCTTGAACTGCCTCCTTTCAAGGGGCGGGGGACTGACTCCAGCGAGCTGTTAGGAGATCCAGTTTATGGGCCACAGTCTGCCTCCAGTTACGGCTCATTCTCGCATCCTACTGCTGGTAACATGAACTAGAGCTCCCCAAAGACAGAGATTAGCTGTCAGCCATAAAAGTCAGTCTCAGAGCATGACCTGGCCATGCTGCCTCCACCATGCACACCCTCCCTCCGGGCTTCTATCACCCAGCTGCAAATCTCAGACATTGGTCAACACCATTTTTTTTTTTCCCCTGGTCTCCAGTGAAGTTTGGCTGGTAACTTTCTGACCCTTTTGGTAGCACAATGAGTGTCAAGACAACATCAACTCTCCTCCTTTCCAGTGAAAACTAAACAAAGCAAAGCCACACATTCCCAGCTCCCAGGCTCTCCTGAGGACACAACAGTCCTGCAGAGTTTAACCCTCCCTTTTCCACCACTGCTGTGACAGCACAACAGGCTCTGCTCTGCAATAAACTTGATCTGCAATAAACAGGCAAAAGAAGCACCAGTTCCTGTGTTGAAAGGTTCTTGCACAAACTGGATCAATTGAGTCCCTTTTTCAACTGGAAAGATCACTTCCGGGTCTTAGTGGTTCACTGGTGAAAAACAAAACATATGAAGCAAGAAGCTCTGCAGGACTCTCCCCATCAAGAGGAACCTTAACCCAAATACTTGTCTGGTTTCAATGGTGCTGTAGACCTGTCCCAGACTTGGCAGCAGCAAGTGTGTGTTCCATGGAAAGTAATATTCATGACCCACCTGTCAAATCAGCGAGAGCATTCTCTTCTTCTGCCAAAAGTTGGGACACTGGCTCAATTAACACATGCATTGTATGGTTGTATATTCATTAAGTGATGTTTTCACATGTTCACTGTTCCTGCAGAGCGAGCGAAGTCTCTAATGACAGAGTGGAGTAGCATAAAACACAGAGGAAAAAGTTCACCCATGGCTTTTGGAGCAGCACTGTGTAATCAACTTCAGAGCCTTGTGATCACCAGCTCAAGGCAGGTGATTGTCCCCCCTCGATTCTGCTCAGGTGAGACCCAACCTGCAGAGCTGCCTCCAGCTCTGGGGCACCCAGCATCAGAAGGATGTGGAGCTGCTGGAGTGAATCCAGAGGAGGCTCTGGAGCCAGGCTGGGAGAGCTGGGGGTGTTCACCTGGAGAAGAGAAGGCTCTGGGGAGACCTCAGAGCCCCTTCCAGTGCCTAAAGGGGCTCCAGGAGAGCTGGAGAAGGACTTGTGAAAACAACATATAGTGACAGGACAAGGAGGAATGTCTTCAAACTGCGGGCAGGGTTAGATTAGATATTGGAGGAAAATCTTCCCTGTGAGGGAGGGGAGGCCCTGGCACAGGTTGCCCAGAGAAGCTGTGGCTGCCCCTGAATCCCTGGAAGTGTCCAAGGCCAGGTTGGATGGGGCTTGGAGCAACCTGGGATAGTGGAAGGTGTCCCTGCCCATGGCAGGAGGTGGGGGGGCAATCTTTAAGGCCCCTTCTAACCCAAACCATTCTGTGATTCTCTACTCACCTTTGTCATGCCAGCATGAGATGGGACTACACACCTAGCAGAGATTCACTGGAGAGAAGGACGTGAAAGAGAAATACTGGTCATGGAAGAAATGTTGGGGTGGAAAATGGATAACTTTTGGCTTGCAAAGTCCAGAGAGAGTAGAGGTGGTTTGAGACCCTTCTAAACTACTTTTCAAAAGAACTCCCAGTATTCACACTGGGTTACAAAACTGTGGCATGTGCGAGAACTAAAAAACTCTAAAAGGATGAAACCACCTAATCTGCCCCCAGTTGTAATGTAAACATGAATCCATAACAGGACATACACACTCCCACTGCTCAGCTCCCCCACAGATATTTGTTTATATTTGGGGGAAAATATATGGGAAACAGAGATTTGCAGCCGTCCGAGAACTGACCTGATGAAACTGGGAAGGTGTCCAAAAGCATCTGTCGTGTCAATGGAGGGTGAAGAAGGAAGCTTGGGGAGACTTTGACATGCAGAGCTGATAAAGCAAGTTCTCCACACTGCTGCTGGGTTATGTAGTTCAAGGGCAGCACAATAGGCTCATGGCTTCTCACACCTGTCTAAGACCTGGCATCTAGCTTGGCAGCAGTGGAGCTGATACCTGAGGAAGGATTTGAGAGAAAACTACGCAGGATTTAACAGTTAATGAGATGGTTGCTAAATGTTTCTGGAATATGAACTGATGAAAAACACATTGAGCAACCAGTAACAGAGACTCATCCACAGCTTTTCTTACAGTCAAGGTTTAGCCTTTTCAAGAAACAGTGTGGGCTTGATCCTGAATTTCAGCATGCATTCAGACTGGGAATGGGTGATGCTTTGCTCTGCAGACAGGGAACTTGGGTCCCAACTTGTCCCAAATGAACTGTCCCAGACTCTGTTGTCTCTTCAGTTGAGGAGGAGAACACGGCAGATATTTGTTAAGTCCTGCAGTCATGCAGCCTTTGGAACTGCTCCTGAAAACTGGCAGAGAGGAGATTCAGCCATTGAAAAGCTTCATCAGAGTCTCCCTTCAGATACCCAGGAACCTCCAGATGCCTTTGGATTGACATCCTTTATCATGGAAAAGGCAAATACAGTGAAATGTAACATCTCAATTTCTCCCCTTTTGTGGTTGTCAGGCGCACCAAACTTCAGGTTTGGAGGTGAAAGTGCTAAATTAAAAGGATGACACCCACTGTGGCACCTGTACATAAACATCCTCTGAAGTGCCTGGTGTTCATAATTCTTGCAAGGAGACAGTATATTGTGGTAACACAGACCTTTCCCACGGGAACTTTTCTCTTCTTCCTTCTATGTTTTGTAAATAGAGATAAAAGCTTGGATGTTATTGAAAACTGTCTCTGGAAAGATGGACAGTCTACCTGGCCTATCGGCCTAGGGGGAGGTTATGAATTGACCCAATCCGGACGACCTTTGGAAAGTCTATATAAGTTTTAGAATTACATAATAGATTCAGATTTTCTGCCTCACCCGAACTCATCTGGTTCTTTCGCTCTGCCAGTAGTTCAACAGCGACAAGTATATCTTGAGATCTAGACCCTCAGGTCTTCAGTCTTGCCTGAAGGCAGTTGCATTCAACAACCTTGTGGTCCTTTAGATTGTGCAGGGTCTTTAACCAAAATCAGATTCTTTCCTATATTTTTCTTGCTTTCCACTTAAATAAAAGATATTAAAATGCATTTCTGACCTCCTCTTAGCAAGTTTCTGCAGTGATGCCCTCTTCTTATGAGTATCTCTGGCTCAGAATCAGGAGGAGTTCACATTGGGTCCCACCATCTCATCAAACCAGTCAGGGATGTAATCCACCAATGCAATCCACCAATACCCCTTCATTTCAAGATCTACCTTCTATGTTTCTTCAAGAATTCAAAAATATGATCCCAAAGTCTATGTACTCTTCCAATGGGCACCTCAAAATACGCTGGGTTTCATGCTTTTATGTGGAGCAGTACAAAGGAGTCCAAGGAGCACCTTCACCATCAACGGGCTGTCCCAGAGCCCCAGAAATGTGCAACCCCAAAGGACTGGGAAATTTTGAAACTCCATGGTTCCACAGCTCCTGCTTTGAAAGGCTGAAAGGACCCTGGCAAACGAGCTGCAGACGACCTGGCAACATGGGAGTCCTTGTAGGCACCCATGGAATGCACGGAATTCTGGGGAGAAGAGGTGAAGAACTGGGGCACCTCTGGCCTTGGCTCTACAGCAGTAAATCTGCCTAAGATGTGAGATCCTGGAAGCTGAGGACTCTTCTTCCAACCCACCAGGTGAAAAACCAAGCAGGATGAGCTCAAAACATGCCAATTTTCCATCAATTCCATGATGAAATCCAGTTGTCTCCATGGTTCATTTAGATTTCAGCTGTGGGATCTATGGAGGTATTGTCATGGTGGGAAGTATGGATAAAACTGAGGAAAAACTCACAACTAACGATCCCCTGTAAACTGGGGGGAAAAAAATCAGAGGATTTAAAGGGAAATAATTAGTGCTGGATCCAACCCAAGTCATTTATCTAAAATCCCACATATCTTGGGGGCCTTCATTTGAAACATGTGCCACATTTTTTTTCTTTCTGTTGTTTTAAACCAGACTGAAGCCTACAAGACAGAGATTTGAGACACTAATAACTGTGGCTGATTTCTGCCTGGATTTGTTTCAGCCCTCTGTCTCTTAATGCTAACCAGCAAAATGGAAAATAATTAATAACACTCAAAATTCTCCACGCTAAGTGCGAAGTGCCATTGTTTCCCCTCACATTCCTGGTGCTGATTCTGCAGGGCCCCAACCCAACAAAGCAATCAAACACATGTGTAACACTGACAGCCTGACTAGCAGCTTTGGCTCCAAGGAGCTCAAGGCTAGTATTTCATACAAAAAAAAAAAGGTGCTGGGCCGTTAGTTGACAAACTGTATGGACATCTTGAACAGGTTCTTGCCTTGGTTTTGAGTAAGGCCATTTGCGACTTGATCTTTGGAGTGGGATTCCATTTTTCAAAGCTGGCCATGATAATCCAGCCCTGAAGCTTTAGATGAGCTTCCAAAATAGTTTCAAGGACAGTACTGGTTGATGCAGAAAGGGTTGTCGGGTTTTCTGCAGTTTCTCTTCGGCTGTGTCCATATGGGTAAATCAAACAGCACCTGGGATTATTCCCAGACATGAGAGCTCCCTTCTCCAGATGGTTTAATTTTTAGGATGCTCTTGGCACCACTCAGGTCTGGACAACCAGAGGGCTTCATGCACACCTCCCAGGCACATATCAGGAGGTAGCACAAGTTGGCAACTCCAAACGGGCACTTTGGAAGAAGCCACCTCATTTTGGATAGCAAGAAGAGACAGCAATGTGGACACAACCCTCCCTTGCTGTTTGGCCTCAGGAGATCAGCACTGGGCACATTTAAGTTACTGGTATAGATCCAGTGACTAAATCCCTCTCTTACCCTTTCTGTTACCCAGTGGGAATGTATCACGTGCCAGAGATGTTTATAAACCTTCATCCATCTGGAAATCATTATCTCAAAATGAAGTTTATTTGAAGAAATTGTATTAAATGATTACATATTATTTTTGCCTCAGCTAGAAAGCAAACTGTTGTACCATTGCTGAGAGTCTCTCTTTGGTCCAGATTTGTTTTAATATTTTATCTAGACTCTCAGCATCAGGGAATGGCAGCTAATTTGGCTGCTCTGCTACAGTTGTCTGGTGATCGGACATAATTTATTAAGAGTTTGACTCTTTATTTAGGTTTATTTGTTACTGTTTCTCTTCACCATCTTCTGTTATGCCTGTGTATTACTCATCTAAATTGTCTCTTTATTTACTTTTTGCATTTTGCAGTGAAGATTGGAAACACATATTAAAATCCAGAAAAAAGAACAAGACTGCTAAAAAATATCCCAGATAGGTTGCCAAAATAGTGTCACTTGTGTTGTGTACTGGGAAAAAGCTGGACTAGACAGTTGTGGGACTGATTCTACTCCCAGTGAGAATTAAGTGAGGAAGAAACCCAGGGAGACCTAAGGCAAAGCACTGACCTTCAGCAAATGCATAGATTTGCAGATGAGAGGTCAACTTCTACAATGGTGCAATCTTACTGCAGATCTCCATGACACTGATTGATAATTCATGATTGAACAAGAGCTTGCATTCTGAAGGGAAAAATAACAGCTTGGTTTAAATATATTAACCAAGGGAGAGTCAGATCATCTCCTGCATTTGTGTTCAGTTCTGGCTCCTTGCCTTACACACACTGCCTCTGCCCTTTCCAGCCCATCTGCACCACCAAATCCTTGTGTGGGAACCTCTTTTCCTCTGATCTTGACAAACGCCATCCCATCCTGCTGACATCCATCCCGAGTGAGTATACCTTTGATCGAGTCTCTTCCTCCCCAAACAGCTCTCCTCAGACTCCCCCATCTGCGCCGCACCCAGCGTGAGCCGCTCCCCCTTGCTTTCAAAGCCTCTCATCCCTCCGTCAGCGCCAGGCCTTTCCTGGTGCCAGGTTTTGCATCTGCTGCCCATTTCAGCTTTCTCAGATGTGTGCTCTCTCTTGGCCAGAGCCTGAATTCATCAAGGCACACGAGCACATGAAGTTCAGGAGACGGTGCTGCTCAATCTGGGGCGGGTGAGTCCTTCCATGCCACTCCTGGGTTGCATCTCAAGAAGATGAAAGGGAGAGCTTTAGGGGCCCATGCAGCAAAGGGGCACCTTAAGTGAATGTGAGGTCCAAGATGTGAAAAAGTTGTGATTGACCTGCCAATAGTTAGAAGTAGTTTAAAACCATAAAGTGCTTCTTTTCTGTGTACCATTATTCCCCACTACTAATCTGACCAGTGTGGTTTGTAGCAGACCTTTTTTATCCTCCAAATTCTGGAAGATCAAGAAATATTTCTTTTTTCCCTGCACGTTGCGAATTTCCCCCTGGGATCATGTCACAGACCAGATCCAGTCCTGTGCTCCCCTCTGACCAGGATCCACGTTCCTCTGATACGTTTACCCCGTGATAGGCACAGCAGACAACTTCTGCCATATAAAAACAAACTTCAAACATTTACTTTTATATCCCATGGCCACAATTCCCCTGCTCCACAGTGATTCCTTAACTCTTTAGTTAAAACCCTTTAACAAGCAGGATAAACGTCAGCCAGCTCCTATGATTTGTATACTTTCAAAGTTTCCAAGCCTATCCTTATCAGCTTAATTTTTCTCTTTATTTCTCTTACTAATGACATATTTAGAAAAGAATTGCATATTCTGGCGGGTTTAGAGGCATTTATTAATTACATCCTGCTCTTTGTTTATTAATGAGACTGGGTTCTCATTTTCCCCTGTTATAATTGTGGAGAGCTTTTATTCCCCTTTAGCCCTAGCACACTTAACATTAGCTCATAAACGTTTCCTTTCTTATGCCCAGAGATTTTTGCTAAAAGTTTAATTGACCAATGGTTCATCTCAAGTAGGGAACTGACTCATTGTGCTCTCTACAGCTGTCAGCAAGTCAGCAATTGATAATATGCTCACTGGGCCCAAGCCCAGGACAGCTTGAGAGACAGAGAAAAGAAAGTCAAGGTTGGATTTCTGCACATCTGGCACAGCGCAGGCCAGAGCTGTCCCAAAGTTTCTAGATGTTACCACAATAGAAATAATAATAAATAATAGTTTTCATTAGTAATTAGCAACTATTATGAATAGCATAGAGCAACATGAAATGGTAACAAATAATATTAATTAATTAATAAGTACGGGAGATGATGTATGAAAAAGATGGGGAATTATTTCCACAAAAACACAGTCTAGGTGCTTCCATTTTCCAAGAGTTCAAATGACCCATTCTCCATATGGCACTGCAAATTCTTCTATGAAAATCCCAGTAGTACTTGAGAAATATGTTCTCTGGTTAAAAAAAATTTAGAAAAAATGAAATAAATAAAAAGGAAATCATTGATGAAGATGTCAGAACAAGATCAGCATTGTTGGGATGATGGGCACTGAAGGAGCTCTTGTGTGAGTGCTGCAGATGGAAAGGGCCAGCACTGCCCTGGATCAGGACTTTCTTTGGTGATCAGTAACCACAAGAGATCAAACCACACTGCCCAGAAATCTTCAGGAGAGGAAAACAGCCACGGACTGACAATGAAGGCATCCCTTAAGACATCAGCAACTCATTCAAATGCAGCGTAGAATCACAGAATGCTTTTGGTTGAAAGGGACATATAAAACTGATCAAGTCCAACCCCCCTGCCATGGGCAGGGACACCTCCCACTATCCCAGGTTGCTCTAAGCCCAGTCCACCCAGCCTTGGACACTTCCAGGGATGGGGCAGCCACAGCTTCTCTGGGCAACCTGTGCCAGGGCCTCACCACCCTCACAGCCAAGAATTCCTTCCCAATACCCCAGCTAACCCTTCCCTCTGGCAGTGGAAAACCATTCCCTTTTGTCCTGCCCCTCCAGGCCCTTGTCCAAAGTCCCGCTCCAGCTCTCTTGGAGCCCCTTTAGCCACAGGCAGGTGCTCTAAGGTGTCCCTGGAGCCTTCTCTTCTCCAGGCTGAACACCTCCAACTCTCCCAGCCTGGCTCCAGCGCAGAGGGGCTCCAGTCCTTGGAGGATCTCCATGACATCCTCTGGACTTGCTCAAAAATTCCACATCCTTCTTATTTTTGAGGTCCCAGAGCTGGACACTTATGCCCTATGTTGGTTGCCATGGAGCACTAACATCTGTTAGCTTACAGTTCTGCATGCTCCAAAGTGTCTCTTCAAGAAGACCTGAGTGAATGTAATTTTGTAGGATATAAGATGTCAGCAGAGAACTGGCCTACAGCTCCGGTGTTGCAGGCTGAGAATAAAAATCTCTCCCCATTCCCCAAAACAGGCGAATCTATCATCTCCCTTTGCCAGTTTTCCCCCTCCATCCTTCTTGCCCCTCTGGCCCTCTCCAGATGTGTCACATCTTGCTCATTGTGCTTCAGACCCAGACAAGTTCCTATATCAGGTTCCTCCACCAACAGGTTCAATCAGCTCAAGAAAGCTCCTTGTGCAGCCCAAAACATGCCCTCAGTGCACCACAGGAGCTTGGAGACTGTCTTACTCATCAGAGGAGACACAGATTCAGGAGTCTGCTCTTCTGCCTGTTTTTTTTTTCTCCCCAGGCTGCAAGACTCCTCCTTTAGACTACCTCTTTGATTTATTGCACTTTTGCCCTTGTGAGCACCTGGAAAGTGTTTTTGTCCCATAAATTTCAACTTGGAAGTTTCAGTGTTTCCCAGAAGAAAAATAAATCACTCAAGATGGGAAGACACACCCCACAAGCCTCCTCCCTTGTCTGCGTCCCCCCTCTCCTGTCTTCCACTTTCATTTCCCTCCTACTGTTCCCTCCCCCCTGTTCCAAAAGTAAAGAGGGGTGATAAATGTGTCACAGAAGGTATGAACTTCACATACCAGGAGCAGCATCAGGAGGTAATCCTGTCTGTCCAAACATTGCTTTGCCAAGCACCTAAATAAAGCTCTTCATTTAGCACATTTCCTATTGCCTGAGATGAAGACTGTGGTCCCAGGAAAGAGGACAACCAGCTGGAGGGGTCTAATCTCTGCAGGGATCTGCCTCCACTTCTAAAATATTTGTTCCCCAGAAGTTTGAAACACTTTGAATGGTCAATATTGGGCTGAAATTGTGTTTGCTTTAAGGTCTCCCCAAATGTGACTCTTCCAACCCGATGGTCTCAGGACTCTCACCATGCAGTATTGCTTCTCTCACTCCCCCAGGTTTCCTCCTCGCTTGTTATCATCCTCCTTGCAAGGAAGCAACCTACAGTAGCACTCACTGGACTTCATGAACAGGTGACAGATCAGGCCTTTTCCCATTTTATCAGGCATGGGAACACAGGGATGAAATGTGTGTACTCTTGTTATTTATGATCAATCTCATGATGCCCCAGTTCTCCAAGAACATTGACTGCCAGGTTGGCCGGGGCTTGAAGCAACCTGGTCTAGTGGAAGGTCTCCTGCCCATGGCAGGGGAGTTGAAATGAGATGAGATTTAAGGTCCCTCTCAACCTAAGCCAGTCTGTGATTCTGGGATTCCTTGCTGAAATCCTGCTGTGTAAGTTAAGCTGCTGATATCTTCTGCCAGGATAACTCCTGCTTTGCACTGGGGCCATTACTCCTTTGCTTTAGGCTAATCAACAGACTCAACAATTAGGATTTTGTAATATCCTCCATTCCCTCACCATGTGTACAAATCCAATTTCTTCTAGTGATGAGCACATGATGGACAAATTAGATACTCTTGGCACTAAAGGAAGTGCTTCAAAATCCATGTAGTGTTTGTCTAATCAAGACTTGTTGTAAAAAATCAAATTTTTTTTAAAGACAGCTTCAATCCCCAAATTCAAACCTGGGTTAAGGTTTTCCACAATTTGTTTCTCCTCCATTCAGTACAGGAAATACAGTGAGGGAACCACTTGTGAGTTCATTTTACCATTTTATTATATAAACTTCCCCCCAAGAAATTAAATTTACATGGTCATTCAATCTGTCATCTATCTGTCCTCCACAGATTTCTCCACCTGTTGATTTTTCAAACAGTTTTGACAGGAAACTGAAGGTCTCCAAAGAAATTAAGTTCCTATTTCCACATTAAAATAATGATTCAGAGAAAGGAGTGATTTCAATCTAAACAATTTCTTGTTAATTTTTATCCTATTAGCTGATTTCTATAGGGCAGATGATGTACATACCATATTGTAGTAGACAAAATGTACAAAAAGCCCAAGGGAATTCTAGAGGTGAAACAGAAAAAAACTGGACAATCTTAAAATAAATCAGTTTAACAAGCCATCAACTTTGAGACATAAATCCATAACAACCAGACTCTGCTTCCTGTCATTCTTTGTTCTTCTCATTTCTGTCTGGATTTGAGTCCACTCAAACCCTGCTAGAAAGGCAATTCCCTCTGGTATTTCCAGGCTGTCTAGAAAGATCTGAATAAAAAGCATGGAAATTCTTCAAGAATACACATTTTCAGATGGTTTCCAGTTACGTTTTGCATACTGCAGTCCCCAGAGCCAGTGTGTGCATCACAACCAGGAGGTGAACCATTCAAAATGGTACTCCCAGCACAGAGGCAAGAGCAACCAGTGCCTAACTGGTGGTGACTTCACCATCACCACCTGTTCTGACAGTAAGAAAAAAGAAGGGAAATAATAGGCATTTTCATCTAGACTGGAGTTTTGAATTGCTCAGTGATATCACCAAGAGTATATGCAGCATATAACTCATCTCAACGTATTCTTTGCCAGTACGTTGAATGAACTGCATCACAAAGTTTCTCTGCCTTATACTAAACTTAAAAGTACTGAAAGTAAATGAGACCAGAAAGAGAAATCATTTCAATAATAAAAATGCAAAGAATATGAGCCTCCTCACTTTATTGCCTTCTACCCTTGAAAAGTTACAGGATGGCATTCCAGGGTATCAGAGAGAAGAGTTTTGTCCAATTCTAGAAGTGCAGCTCAACTGAACTTCATTTTAGTCCTGCCTTGATCAAGTTCCACTGGACTGTAAGGATTTCCTGGGGGAAAACCAGCCTAGGAAAGGGAAAAAGCAGGCAAGTGTGTTTTATGAAACAAGACAAGCGTAAGTGCTCTACCTGCAGTGCACGTAGGACGTTCAGTTCCAGGGGGACGTGGGGAGTGCGGTAGGTTGAATGTCAACAGTGGTGCTGGAATCACACTACTTGCACATGGCATTGCTAAGGGGACCCACTTGAGAAAGCACAATGAATAACACGACTACTTAATAGCTCTGTAGTGCCTTTCACTCAAATATCTCCCAACACTGTGCAAACATTTGCTGCAAACCCCAGGCAAAGCCACGCTATCTTTGCCATGTGGCAGATAAGGAGATAGAGGTGATGTTATTTCCAGGAGCCTGTGGCAGGAGTCCTTCCACCTATTCCACTTTGCCACATGGGAATGATGAAAAAAATGAACATGGAGGTCTGAGTCTGTGGTTAGCCTGTGCTCAAGTCAAGGGGCAGTCTAGGAATGATTTCTTTTGTTCCTCCATCAGGGCTAATTCAAGTGACAGTGCAGGGACTAAATGGAACATATTAGGACAAGAGGCAAAGAAATAATAATGGAAATGCCATCAGCTCAATGCATGGTACATTTATAAACACTTGGAGTCGGCAGACATCACCCCAGACCTACAAGACACAAATGTTCTCCTATGTTGAAAGCTGGAGACCAAGGCGAATGCTCTGTCTACGAGCAGATGGATGAACCCTTGATGTTAAACTGGGTGTCTGGAGTCTGCTATGGAGCAAAGAAGAGGCTGGTCTGAAGCACAGATCATCCAACCCAGCTGTTTTCCCTGTATTGGAAGAATAATGCCAGGGGGAGCCTGGTCCTTCCCGTGGGATGCTGAACTCAGATGACAACCAGTACACTGAAGACACCTAAATTTGGGCAGAAGACTCCTACCTTTTGCAGAAGAGACAGAAGTGGGATTAGAGAGTGCCTGTCCTTTAGACCTATCCATACCTCCTGCATTGGAGCAGGAGTGGAAATAACACCAGATGTAGAGGCAACCGTGAAATCTGTGTATGGGGAGCTGTAGCATAAGGTGCCTTCAAGAAGGTGTCACCAGATGCACAGTGGTGCCTGAGCTTCCATCATGGCAGTGGACAGTCAAGAAGACTTGGAGCTTGGAGATCTGTTCACCTGGAGCAGGACAGAGTTGCCCAACAGAGATGTCTAATCATTCAAGATGCCCTAAGAGCACCTGACTCAGGCTCCAGATGGCACTGGAGCAGGGCAATAGTCTTTTATAAACCTTTGGTTGCATTTTCAGGGTCAGTTGGGTGTCTTAGATGCTGCAGGCGTGCTCTAGGCACTAAAGCTTGCATTTAACCAGCTGGATTAAATAAACTGGGTTAAAATACGTCATCTGCAGGAATGGTTGGCTAAATAGATCTCCATCAAGGACAAAGGCAGAGCAGACATCACAGAGGCACCCAAGTTTACATGTCTAAGTCTGAATCACACAGTGCCTCTCAAACCTACAGATTTATGAGTCCTTTATGCTGGCAGGGGCAGAGTGTCCACACCTGGGACACTCTGAACTGAGCAGTAGGTCAGCACCAGTTTGTGACAATGACAAGACCTTTATTAAACAGTTGTGAGCTGTGAGGCAGCCTTGTGTTCCAGAGATTGATGGGAACTAAGAGAAATTCTTTCCAATTCCAGGGATGAGGCCCCTCCATGAGGGACTGTCCTTGTCTTGGTCCAAAAGCAATGCTAACATCTGAGTGAGCAAAGAGCCATGAGCACCAATCCATTTGCTTGAAAGCCGTGGTAGTCCTCCCTTCCCAAGCTCTGACTATAATGAAACAGAAGTTGGGGTTTTTTATGTAAAAAGGAGGAAATCCTATTGTTATGTTTTCTGACCTGTAGCTAGCAACACATAACCTCCACTCTCCCTTTGCAACTCTAAAGTGTTGATTTTGGTGTAATGTAAGATGCTGAAGAAGCGATTCCTCACAAATATTGTGATAGGGTTGTCATGTGGAGTGATAAATGAACTGAACAACAAACTGACCTGCCGGCACCCAGCCCCGAAAGATGAGTCTGCCTCTCACAGACCACTCTGCACATGCCAGCGGTTGTTTCTTCAAAGCGACTGCTTCAGGGACGGTGAGGAAGGAGAGATGGAGGTGCAAGAGGAACAGGCAGTCCTCTCCCCAGGATGCAATGACCCATTACTACTCACTGTAAATCAAGCAGTATAAGATAATTGATGGGGGGTCTCTGGCTGAAGAGGCTCTGCCCACAGGAGATAAAAAAGGAGAACGGGGCATAGGCTGGTTTGTGTACAGGAGGAGATTTATTTGGGAGTGAAAAATTAAAATCTTCCCCCATTGCTTTTTACTAAATATGGAATTTCAGGGGCTATTCTGGTCACCCTGCACTCAGCCTTCCTTGGGCATACAGTGCCCAGTGAAAGTGGCTCTGTCTGTATAAAGAGAATTTGAAGAGTCCAGAGGAGCCCTACTGACGATTTTACATTAATTTCAGACACAAAAGAAACATCATAACTGCAGCATCTCGTATAAACAAAGACACCTGTTTTAATGATATCTGTGTCCAAGTCCGGGGGAGCTTTATGGGAATGTCTCCTACTGAGAAACAACTGCAATACCAAAACTCCCCGGAACATCGGACACCAGCTCTTCCAGGGCTGGCTATAAAACTGTGGCTTTGTCCAACTTCATTTCATGTTTATAGAATTTAAGGAAGGAATAAAACTCCAAAAGGCCATCTGGTTGTCTCCTTTCTTCTGTCAGGGAAGATTCCCATCTCTGGAGTTTATTTCTGTTCTCTAGGATCAGACTTTCTATTTTGCCTCTCATGGATCACGTCCAGCCTGCCAGACACCACAGTGGACTCTTCTGTGCAAGACAGCTTGAGGAGCTACCATTACATTCCCATAATGCTGAAATCCAGTCCAGCCAGGCCTCCTGTCTCCTGGACAGCAATGTGGGATCAAGGAGAGCATCAAGGTGCAGTAGGACACAGCAGCTTCACTGCTGCCCCTGCTCGGTCCTCACAGAGATGACCCCTCTCCTCCCATCTCAGGGTACCACAGCATCCCTGGGTGGCAGCTCAAGCCCTGATGGAAGACTCACAGCATCATAGTGTATCTTCCCATTGCTGGCTGGATGAACCACCAAGCTCCTTTCTTGGATCTCAGGACCACCGTGACTGCACTTCAGCAGGCATTCTCAGTAGGACCAGGCTGCTGGTGCTGTAAAGATGTACAAGAGGATGTGGTCCCTCTTCCTGTGGCTCAGGCACTACTCTGGCTGCTGGTGCCTTTGAGCTGCAAAATTACCTCACATGAGAGTGCTCTAAAACCAGACATTTGTGCAGCAGGCTTTTCCATGAGCACGTTTTCTGCAGAGGCAGGAGGCATGCAGGACATGGCAACCTTCAGAAAACAGCAAAGTCCTGATCTCTCTTGACCTTGCCTTGTGGCACGTTGCACTGGTGCGTTGGTACTAACATGCTATAGGATGACCAGGGTGGAATTGTGAGGGGGGAGAGTAAAGAACAAATGTCCTTTGTGTACATTTGAAAAGCTGTCTGTGAAAGCAGGGAATTGAACTCAGTTATATCCCTTTCCAGATTTCAGTCTCCTGACCCAATTTTCTCTGCCTCCCTCTACCACTGTGGGAACACATTCACTGCTCATCCCTTCTCAAAGTGCCCACTGCCATCAAAGGGGCCTTCACTGAGAGCCTTCCAGGGCAATGTCTAATGTGTGAGGGCCCATGGGAACGGGGAAGGCCAACCCACAACAATTCTTGCAATTCCAGTGCAGCAGAACCACCTCAGCTCCTTTGTTTCCCTTGCAATTGATATTTTCTCTGCCATATGGACAAGAAAATACCTGCCAAGAGATACTTGTGAAAGCAGCCCTGAAGAGAGCATTTAAATCTGTGTGCAAATACTCCAAATCCAAAGGAGAGATGGGACTATTTACAAGAGCATGTAGTGACAGAACAAGGAGGGAAGGTTTCACACTGACAAAGGGCAGGGTTAGAGGGGATATTAGGAAGAAATTCTTGGCTGCGAGGGTGGTGAGGCCCTGGCGCAGGTTGTCCAGAGAAGCTGTGACTGCCCCATCCCTGGAAGTGTCCAAGGCCAGGTTGGACGGGGCTTGGAGCAACCTGGTCTGATGAAAGGTGTCCCTGCCCATGGCAGGAGTTTGGAATAAGATGAGCTTTAAGGTTCCTTCCAACCCAGGCCATTCTATGATTCTGTGATTCTAGACCCCAATTCAGAGAGAGGTGTCATTTGCAACCCTTTCCCAGGGTTCTCTGCTGTGCCAAAACACAGCATCCCAGTGATCTTTTGATGTACCTGTTATTTATTGCCTTATTATAGAAGAGTCTAGAAGCTGCAGATGATTCCAAGGCCCTCAGCTTGTGAGCAACTTGTGGTCACACATTAAGGGAATGTTGATACCTTCTGAGGTTTATGGTTGCAGTGTCAGAGGCAAAGGACAAGAGCAGGCAGTGTGGAGGGCAGGGCACAGCTTCCCCATCCTCTCTGCAGGTAGGGCTCCCTTTCTCCATCTTGTCTCACTGTCTGCTGACTCCTCTACCATTGCCTGACCCTGAACACTTCCAGTGAAATTAGAGGCCCAGCTGGGTTCCCCAAAGCCTACTCTGCCAGCCACCCAAAAGGCAAAACCCTGCTCTCAAAGTCAGGCTCATTCACACATATAGGAGTTCCAGGAGGGAGAGAGTCCACGGTTTGCTCACCTCCTCCTGTGCCCTGGACAAAGAGGGCATGTGGGGGACAAAGCAGACCATCTGCCCACCCCATGGAAGGGGTCTCAAAGTCATCTTGTCCTCAGCAACCATGGGGTGCAGAGGCACGGCTGGATCAGACCCTCTCGGTGGCACATGGGATGTTGGGGTTTGGTGCCCTCTGGATAGGGGGATGAAGCTGCCCCAAACCTGAGAAGGAGAAAGCTGTGGGGAGAGGTGATGGAGAGCTCGAAGAGGAGGGGGGGACGACTGAGGGCAGGTGACTGGTTTTGAACCTTCAGGAGCCTGTTGTCAGTGGCAAGTGTCCACTGAGCTTATTGGCAGAGCAGGTCCCTGCAACTTTTCCCATTCATGGGGCAGGTCACAGATCAAGCACCCTGACCCTCCTGGTGTCTAAGCTGGTCAAACCAAAACTGTCCTGCCATCATGATACAAGCCGTAGTACTTGGGGACACACAGAGATACTACACCTCCATGTGAGGCTCTCTCTTTTCCCCTGGCTGTCACAGCAGAGATTAGAGACATCCACAGCATCTTCTACCCACACCATTTGCAATTTGTAGTAGTTTATACCAATTTTTTTTCCTAGGAATCACCACCCTGAAGCCAGCACAAAATGAATTACAGAAAATCAGTGCTGCAGGTTCTAACTCCTGCTGCAGAAATAGAATACCATAAAGGAAAAACGTAAGTACATAACTCCACTGCTGAAAAATACTGAGGGCTGCAATTTTTCTTTGCTGCCAGAGTTTGATGAAGGTGAGAATGATTTGTTACATCCTAAGAAGATGAAGTTTGTGCAGTTGCTCTTCAGTCATGTGGGAGGGAGTATATATCTGTCTGATGGACTGTCTGCTTTTCCTCTAGCAGTTCTTGAGCCTCTTTACAAATTTCTAGCTAATTTGACAGAAAAGCAGCAGTCTCAAAAATACCTGAGTTCCAACATGTGTTCTGAAGATGGGAGGGGAAAAAAGGGAGGCAATATAAATGTGCCCACTTAGGAAAGGCTGGTATATGGTTTCTGTCCTTATTAGACCCTAAAAGATCTCCATGGGAGAAGCTGTGAACACCCTAAACATTGTAAAATCTTCAGCAAGGTTCATAGGTAGCAGATACTGGAGATTCCAAACCAAAAAACAGAAGTCCTTTCAGATAATGGTTCATTGCTACTCATTTATACTTAGCTATAAGGAAGACATTTTTTATAATGAGGCTGGTGAGGCCCTGGCTCAGGTTGTCCAGAGAAGCTGGGGCTGCCCCATCCCTGGAATGTTCAAGGCCAAGTTGGATGGGGCTTGGAGCAATCTGGGATAGTGGAAAGGTGTNGGAGCAACCTGGGATAGTGGAAAGGCGTCGCTGCCCAGGACAGTGGGGTTGGACTAGATGACCTTTAAAGGTCCCTTCTAACCCAAACCATTCTGTGATTCTGTGATTGCTCAAAGTGTAGCAATCCTTGCAGAGATACAGAGTTCCCAGTGCTGAGTGCTATGGACTGAGCAAATCCTAAGTGTCTCCTCGCCTGGTATTAGAGGTTTATCATACCTTCTCTTGCTCTTCCGCTTCTGCTTTATAAGTCAGGGCTATTTTAACTTCATTCTGCCAGCACCTCTCTCCCCAGGAGAACTAAGCCCCACCCCTCTGCTGACCCCAGGTTTATTGCTGGAGTCTGGCAGGGCACTGCCGGAGTAAATTTGCACTTGTATCTCCTGCTGTTTGTTATGATGGCCTGGCGCATTTCTCCTGCTGGAGAGTTCATTTGAATTCTTACATTTCCAGCCAAGTCTTTGTAGCTGAGCAAATCCATGTGTCCTGCTTTAATTTTCCCCTTGGATCACGCCAAGCTTTTCTGGTCCTGCCCCAGACGCAGTGTCCAAGTCATGCCTGCTTCGTGGAGGACAGGAAAGGCTTGTGTCATGTGTGTCTACAAGAGGAAATTCTCAAACCCCATGAGATTCTACGTATCTACCCAAGGTTTTTGGCCTATTCTCTCCTGGTTTTCAGTATTTTTAACTCTTTCTTCTGCTTTTGAAATACACTAGCTGCTGGTCCACCAGGAAAACATCCCCATACCATGCTGTTGAGAGACTGCTGGCATCTGGGGTATTCAAATGGATCATTTCACTCAGGAGAGAAAAAAAGGGAAAGAAGGCAACTCTTACTTTTTTGATAGGATGTTGACTCCTTTTAGCAAATACAAATATAAAATATGTGAACAATCAGAAAAAAGAAGCAGTTTCTTCAATTACAGAATCATTAAGATTGGAAAAGACCTCCAAGATCATTGAGTTCAATCTATCCCCAGGTCTGCACACATGCCCCAAGAGCCCTGTTTCTTTGTCTTCCCTCAGTCTGTATCTCTAAGTCAACTCCATTAGCTGGAGAAAGCAAGGAAGGAGACAAGAGAGGAACAATTTGAAAAAAACCAAGCAGAAATGCTGAAATGAGCACATGCAGACAGAGTTGAATCATCTTGCTGGTACAGTTTTGTTTGTGGGGAGGAGTATCAGGGTTTTCTGAAAGCCACGTGCAGAATATATTGCCAGTAGAATGGTATCCTCTACTGAGAAGAAAGCAGCAGAAACCTTATACATTTGCTGGGTGTTTCACTGTTTAAACTGCCATGCTGCATTTCACTGTCCGTAAGACTTGAGAGGGGTTCATTATTCCTTTCAGTGAGCTGAAAAATGGCCATTTATGTAACCAAAGTCCTTACCTATGTCTGTCACTGCCTCAGGGCTGCTGTTCATGCTCCTGACCTAATGCTTTCTAACTGGCTGTAGACCACAAATCTTCATCCTTCCGACAGAGGTGCATTTTTCCTTCACTTTCTGCAGTGCCTGAGGGTGAACCCAAGCCCTAATTCATGCACACTAAGCAGCACAAGCAATGGAAAGAGCCCTTGGATTCTGGCCTGGCATGGGGCCGGAGGTGACTAGTCCCATCAGTTTCAGTAGGGATGTCAGCACAGGCAAACGATGGCCATAGCATGCAGCCACTGCTCAGCTCCCAATGTGGGTCACACGGGACAAAAATAACAGTTTACTAACAAACAGAACAGCAACAAGCAAAAAATAACAGTAAACAACTGCTAGATACCAAACTGCTAAAACTCACAGCCCCGATGGGAACAAAGAGAGACCAGAAATGCTGGAAATGCCCTTTCCTGAGACAGAGCCCACCAGAAGTGGCCCCAGGAACACAGGGACAGGATGGCAGCAGCCCCTCCTGGGAAAGCAGGAGCTACAGAGCAGTTCTAGGGCAGGGGAGGACCCGCCAGCTTGTGTACTTGGAAAAGAAACCCATGTGAAGATGATCACAGTGGTGAGGACTGAGTGGGTACACAGAGAAACAGGCTGTGAGGCTAGCTGCCACTCACGCAAATTAAAATAAACAGTGATGCAGGTATAGGTCATATTAGTGACGAGGATTGCAAAGTCTCAACCAAAGCATTTGCACACTGGGGCCAAAATTTGGCTTTAGTTAAATGGAATTGTTACCAGTCAGTAGCAGGGTCAGTAAATCACCCTGGATATATCCATCCTGCAGCACTGGGAAACAGAAATCACAGCAGAGCTGGAATGATCATAGGGTAGGGATGGCACTGTAAAAGAGAGGAGAAAACAAGGCACGTTCTCTCTGTCAAGGCCCCCATGTTGTCCCTGAGACCAGTGTGGTTTGATTCCCACCTCCCAAGCTCAGAGTTGGAGCGAGGGTTTAGTCAAAGCACAGGAATTGGCCTAAGAGATGTTGGGACCTGGGGAGATGATGATGAGCATCACAACAAGGCTCATCTCAGGTGCTTTTGTTCCACCCCTTTGGATCTTGACATGGACCCAGGGTGGTGTGTCTGCCTGGGGCTGCAAAGAGAGGTGCATTGACCCAAGGGAGGGATGAAGAAGGCACAGGGAGAGAGCTACAAACCATGGAAACCCACCAGGAGGCCTATGGAGATGCTGAATCCCCCCAAAGCATGGCCATCAGGGGGTCAGGAACCATTAGCTGCACAGTCCAGGTTGAGGAGAGGTCTGCTACAGGCACTTGCCATATTGAAAAAGGATTTGCAGCTGCAAACGAGGCTGACTGGAGAGCTCCCCTCTGGGACTGCTTGCAGAATGAATATAATTGCCTGAGTACTGAAGAAAATAGAGATCCATCTTTCTGTGCAAGTGGGCTTGCTGCTGGGAGGGGAAAGCTAGGGGAAACAGCAGAACAAATATTGGTGCTTTGCAAAGCAGAGATAAATCCACCAGCAAGGAGGAGCAAAGCAGGGGAGTTTGGGAATCCTTTGCACACCAAATGAGCAGTGCATCCTCTGATGAGTGAGGGTGTCAGGGAAGGAGACTGATGGGCAAACACTCTGAACGGTAGCATCCATCTCTCATAATAAGGCAGCAAATCTGCTCTCGTTTCCTGTAATCTGATAACCCATGAGAGGAAGGGGGAAAATGCCTTTAAATGGTGATTATAATTCAAGTCATGGTGTCTCCTGAAAAAGTGACTCCCCAACACTGTGTTATTATCCATCATGACTACTACAGTAGCATTCTGAGGCTCCCATGGAGATCAGAACCTTCAGAGTGAGTCCTTTCCTGCCCTGAAAGACCTGTAGGACCCTTGTGGGAGTGAGAGCTCGACAGAGAAATCAGTTGCTCAAAGCCTCCCAGATGGGAGTTAAACAAAACCCAAGTACTTTTTGAGCTGTGAGATTGTGTGAGCACCACACAATCATAGCAGTGTTGGCTGGTGGTGACCTGAAAATGTCTCTAACTCAACCTTCTACTCAAAGCTGACACCACCTCAAGCTCCCAGACAAAAAGCAGCTCACAAATTAGCATAGTCTTAAAAAACTGAAAGTGAAGATCTGAAACCCATGACCATCAAAGTTGCATGGTTTTTTTGTAATCTCACGAACATCACAACAACTGCTGACAAGGAGCAGAGTCATGGTTTTGACTGGTCCAGGCTCTGCTGTACTAGCAGGGCATTTTGTGCCATTGCTTCCTGGCCTGGGCACTTATTGCCATTTTTGGTTCTTCCCTTTTTCCACTAATGCATGGAAAAAATAACAATGCTTAGGACAATTTTTTACCTCCTCAATATGACAGGCAGTTGTAACGCTGCTTCTCTTCACCCAGCAAAGTGCATGTCTATGGCCATTGTTGGTATTGCTGTCACATGTGTCCAAGGGCCCAGTGCTGGTCAAGTGAGACTTACGGGGGGTCCCATAGAAGAGAATCCTTCCTCAAACAGGCCCTGTGTGACACCAGCAGGTGATCATTCCCAACCTGGAGAACTAACCTCAGATTTGCCCCGTGCCCCAACAATGCCTATGACAGCAGCACTCCCCATGGCTTTGCCCTCCCTAATTTGTCACGGAGTCACAGAATGGTTTGGGTTGGAAAAGACCTTAATGATCATCCAGTTCCAACCTCCTGCCATGGGCAGGGACACCTTCCACTGTCCCAGATTGCTCCAAGCCTTGTCCAGCCTGGCCTTGGACACTTCCAGGGATGGGGCAGCCACAGCTTCTCTGGGCTACCTGTGCCAGGGCCTCACCACCCTCACAGGGAAGAATTTATTCCCGATATCCCATCTAACCCTGCCTTCTTTCATATTCCTTCACCAGAGAAGTCTGTTCAGATGGGAACTTCTGTCACCTTCAAAGAATTATAGAAACTGATGTGCAGCATGGTAAAGCTGGGTAATTGTGGTAGCAAATCTCCTATCCAGGACACACAGAGCCCCTCTGGACAGAAGAGCTGCAGATATTGCAAGGTGCCTGGAACATGCCTGGAAGTGTTCTAGATCAGTTTAGAGGGGGCTTGGAGCAACCTGGCCTAGTGAAACGTGTCCCTGCCATGGAAACTAGATACTCTTTAAGGTCTCTTCCAATCCAAACCATTCTGGGATTCTATGATTCTATGATTCATCTCCCTGCCTAGCTCCTTATGGCTGAGCTGGACTGGGAGACCCAATCCCATCCCTGCTCTGCTTTTTGCCTTCCCTAAGCAGTAAATTCCTCAGAAGCAGGACCATCTAGCCCAGACCTAAATCTGTCTTCCATGGAGCAAGGGAAGTGGTAGAGCAAATGGGAGGAGGAAAGATGTCATGGGTGCCTCAGAATGATTATTAGCACAAAGAAAAATGCACGCCTCTTCTCCAAAGAAAAAAATGATTGAAGAGGTCCGTGAAACTCCATTTTTATGGCTCACAGAGACATAGGTGTGCATAGGTTTCTGATTAATTAGGTATGTAATGGGTGACTGCTTCAGACAATGTGCAGGAACAGCTAATACAGTGAGCAGCACTGAGTCATAGGCTTGAGAACAGGCACAATGAAAGCCCCGGATTGCTTTACTACATCTTTGTTATTAAATCATCTCTCTTCTAGAGACAGTGTTATTTTTAGCTGGCTCATGATTTCAGGCAGGAAGGTTGCCCAAGTCTGGTTTCTGCTCTGCAGCTACAAGCACTTCATTCCCATCAGTTCTACCTGGAGCAAAGGAAATTCCAGACCATGAGAGCTCACTGTTGGCTGCATGTTCCCGAGAGCCAAGTTCCCACTTACCACACTGCTGCAAGACTTTTAACTCTGGACCCCAGAAGTCATGTTTTCCTCCCTGAGCCCACCACTTCTAGTTCCCAGTTGTGTGTGTTTCAGGGAAGCCAACCCCACTCTCCTCTTGAGTGCCTTGAAGATTAATTTGGAGTGAGTCAACACGAAGAACTCAAGGTGACACTGTCCCTCGTCTTTAGGCATGTCTGGAGTAGAAACGAGACACCAATCACAACCCCAGTGACAAAATGGATTTCCCCAAAATGATGACAAACAATACCTGCTCCCTTTGCCACGAGAAAGCACTTGTACATTAATTCTCACATCCCTGGCTCTAGCATGGGCTATGCGAGAATACAGTTTGGTCACAGTGAGATCCAACATCCATCTCATTGGGGGAATTTCTCCTGCAAGGACAGGGCTGTGTTGAGCGTGTTACTTGTTACATGATAGGGCAGACAGGGATATGTGTACAGCTGGGGCTTGTGGTGCACAACCTCTGACCAGAGGGAAATAATAACAAAGAAAACGCTTGGAGTAAAGGATGTAAAGAAAATTTCCTCTGAGGAAACAATTTTTAAGGTAACATTCTGGAAAAGTGTAATGTCTTTTAATACAGTTGAAGGAGACCTGCTTCCCAACTTCCTTAGCAAAGACTGTATAAATTAGCATTTTGGAAACTGGACAGCATTTGCTGCAGGTGAGTTGTTCCTTCGCAAACACAAGGGCAAAAGGATTCTAGCCCATGAGTTGGCAGGGCTGATTGAGAGGGCTTTAAATCAGGTTTGAAGGGGGAAGGGGATGCAACCAGGCTCTACAGAAATGAGCCCAAGGGTGGTGAGCCAGGGCCAGGGATGAAGTCAGCAGCCCAGCTGAAGTGCATGTACACCAGTGCACGCAGGATGGGGAACAAACCAGAGGAGCTGGAAGCCATGGCACAGCAGGAGAGCTGTGACGCAGAGACACGCAGGTGACTCGCATGACTGGAGCAGTGCCATGAACGGCTCTTCAAGCTCTGCAGAAGAGACAGGTGAGGGAGGAGAGCTGGAGGGGTGGTTGTGTGTATTAGGGAGCCTCTTGACACTGTAGAACCTGAGATCAAGGATGATAAGGTCGAGTGCCTATGGGTAAGAATCATGGAGAAGGCCAACAAGGCTGACATCCTGGTGGGAGTCTGTTCTAGACCATCCTAACAGGATGAAGAGGTGGATGTATTATTGTATAAGCAGCTGGAGGATGTTTCAATATCGCCAGCCCTTGTTCTTGTATAAGACTTCAACCTGCCAGATATCTGCTGGGAACCCAACCCAGCAGAGGAGAGGCAGCCCAGGAGGTTCTTGGAGTGTCTGGAGGAGCTCCTTGTCACAGCTGGTGAGCGAGCCTGCCAGGGGTGGGGCTCTGCCAGAGCTGCTGTCACAAACAGAGAAGGGCTGGTGGGAGATGTGGTGGTCAGAGGCTGTCTGGGGTGGAGCGACCATGAAAATATAGAGTTCTCAATATTCAGTGAAACAAGGAGAGGCATCAATAAAACTTCCGGAGGGAAGAGTTCAGCCTATTCAGGATGCAGATTTGGAGAGTACCTTGGGAAATAGCCTTTACAAACAAAGGGGTCCAGGAAGAATGGACGTATTTCAAGAAAGAAATCATGAAGGTGCAGGACCAGACTGTCCCTATGTGCTGAAAGATGAGCTGGCGGGGAAGACAATCAGCCTGGATGGGCAAGGAGCTTTTGAAGGAACTAAGGGAAAAAAAGAGGGTGTATCACCTTTGGAAAGAGGGACACGTAACTCAGGAAATGTTTAAGGATGTTGCTAGGTCACGTAGGAAAAAAATTAGAGAGGCAAAAGCCCAAGCAGAACTTAATCTGGCCACTTTTGTGAAGGATAACAAAAAATATTTTTATAAATACATTAGTGGCAAAAGGAAGGGCAAGGACAACCTCCATTCTTTATTGGATGTGAGGGGGAATTTAGTAACTACAGATGAGGAAAAGAGGTACTTAACACCTTCTTTGCCTCAGTTTTCAACAGTAAGACAGGTTGTTCTCAGGACAGTTGGCTTCATGAGGTTGTAGATGGGCTCAAGGAGCAGAATTGCCCCCCTGTTACCTAGGAGGAAGCGGTCAGAGACCTGCTGAGCCACTTAGATGCTCACAGGTCTATGGGACCAGAGGAGATCCATCCCAGGGTGCTGAGGCAGCTGGCAGATGAGCTTGCAAAGCCACTGTCCATCATTTACCATCAGTCCTGGCTCAGTGGGAAGGTCCCAGAGGACTGGAGATGCCAGTGTGACACCCATCCACAAGAAGGGCCAGAAGGAGGATCTGGGAGACTCCAGGCCTATCAGCCTGACCTTGGTGCCTGGCAAGATTATGGAACAGATCATCCTGAGTGCCGTGACATGGCCCCTGCAGGATGGCCAAGGGATCAGACCAGGAGGGGCAGGTCCTGCCTGAGTAACCAGATGCCCTTTTATGAGTGGATGTGGGGAAGGCTGTGGC
>WBMZ01001293.1:0-79961 GCA_013400975.1 Atrichornis clamosus | reverse complement strand
CCCCGCCCGGTGCCCGGGGGCGGCGGCCTGCGGCGGCTACCGGGCTTTGTGCGCGCTGCCTCCCCCTGGGCCGCCCGCCGCCGCCTCATGCGAGAGCCGGCGCAGCTGGGGAGCGCGGCGAGCGCCGTGCCCCCTCGCGAAAGCCGATCCCGCTGATCTCATCACCGCGGGTTACTAATCCAATGACCGGGGAATTAACAGCAGATGGCGACGCCCCTTCCCCCCGCCCCGGCGCGGCCCGGCCCCCGCGGAAGCAGCGCGGCGCAGCGCCGGCACCCGCCGAGAGCAGCGCGCCCGCTCCCCGCAGCGCGGCCGGGACGGGCCGGGACGCGCCGCCAGCCCCCGCCGCTCACGCGTGAAACTTGCCCTCGGGCACCGACAAACTTTCTCAGCGGCGCGTCTCGCCGCCGGCTCTCCGCCCGCATCGCCGCCTGCCGCCGCCCCACCGGGCCGGGCGGCGGCTTCGCACCTCCGGCAACGCACCGCAGCATCTTCCAGCGTGCCGCTCTCAAGGGGGAGCAACAGGGAAGCGCCCGAAGTCCTGCTAGCGAGTCCCTGCTGGCGTCTCACGGTGTGCGAGGGAGAGCCGAGCCGGAGCCGGGCAGGGATCGCACGCAGATCCAGTGCCGCGCATCACTGCCATGAAAACTCAGCACATTACGTTCTGGGGGCTGGCAGGAGGAGACGGGAGGTTTGCATTATTTGGGCTCTGTAAGCTATATGCGTGCGCGTGAAACTCTAATTACACTTTTGGTTGCCAAAACCAACCCCACACTTCTAGGTGAGCTTCGAGTCTGCTTTCAGAAGGCTACAGGCAAGGCAAGTCCTATCAAAACAGTGCAGGTTACAAAACAGTCATCAGGCAAGCGCTTCCATCACTGCTCATTAATATCAGGAAATAACCTGAAAATCAGTGTTTTCTAACCCTAATAAGCTCTGGCCCTGAACTGCCCTCCCTCCACCCTGCCCCCCGGGAACACCACCATAGGTTCACACAGGTGTTGTGTTTTCCCTCTCATGCACATGGTGCTTGTGTCTATGCTCAAGGAAAGAAATGTCAGATGTGGCTTCTCCTCATGCTACGCACTTCTCACCCCAAAACTAGATTATCCTCTCTTACAGACCATAGAGCAGTTAATAAAGGTGACATAACTGTCTCTTCCAGGACAAGACAATAAAAACTTAGAATGGTGAAGAACTTACATTAGTAAGTATCTTTCCTCAAATTCTGCTGTTCTACCTATGCTTCCTACTCCCAGGAATTGAGACAGCAAAATTTCTTTCCCCTGCACATTCATTATGATACTTATTTCTACTTTATTTCTTTTTCTAAAATCTTCCGATAGGTTTTTAGCAAAGAACTGAGCCAGACAAGAGAAATACCCATGCTCAGACCATAAAAAGTGGAAAGGAAATTCTGCAAATTCTTTGAGAGTCTTCAGTCAAGAAATCCTCAGTACAAGCTGCAGTAAAACTGCCTGTATGTTTCACACATGCCATGTGGGCAGAAAAAGTGCAGCACCCCTTCTGTGGGGACCTAAAGGTGCCTCCAGGGGTCAGACACTCCTGAACCCCAATGAAATATTTTAGAAAAAGAGCATTATAACTCCAATTCCCCTCCAGGCCCTCTACACACACCAGTACACACAGTCTTTGGGATGTATAGTATATAGAAAATAAAGGATGAATGGGAGTTTTCTATCTGCTCCACAGTTCTTTATGCCTAGAAAAGGCTTTCTGCTGCTTCCCATTCCCTCAGGCAGTCTTTGTCTGGTTTATATATACATACATGGAAGTCTTGACGTGAGTAGTCATCTTGTGCTCTTACTAGCAGACAAGTTACTGAATTTCAATCCTCTTGGACGTGAGCACCAGCAGATATCTGTTCCATGGCACTCATCTGGGAGAGGAGCCCTAGGACAAGCTATGTCTGAACAGAGTCAGTGGGGCAGGTCTGTGCCTTGGAGGATGTTTTGCTTTCTTTTCCTCAGTTTTTAACAGCCTTCTCTTACACCCTTTCCCAAAACAGCAGCCTCTCCTAACACTTCTTTTGGCAGCAAGCAGTGTGTTTTCCAGTGTAAGATGGGATGTGGTCTTTCGTGCCTGTGCCAAGTTTGATGCAAAAAGCAAACTTGGAAAGACTTTCTACATGGTTTGTAATACTAATTCTACAAAAGGAGATTAAAGAAATCACATTAGAAGTCAAGCTTTGTATCTTTTCAGCCAGCTTTAGACACATAGGTCTGAAAAGTGCACAATGCAGAGATCAATCAGGCAGCACAGAGTTTTGGGAACACACTTCATGTGCAAATGTGAAAACACATGAGGGTGTAGAAAGTGTCATTTTGATTAATGAGGGCTACAAGATGCTATTTGTATATAGATGAGAATGTAAAAGAATAAGAAACAATCAGATTTTAAAATACTAACACAATTTTAAGACAGACTTTGAGCATGGTACAGATACAGCCAGTTCTTTTGAGCTGATCTAGTACAATACCTGGGGAGGGGAGGAAGAGGCACATGTTTGTGTAACATTACAAACTCAAGATAAACTCTGACACAAAGTCAACAAAATGAACAATTTGGTACAGCTCCTGGAGCTGTGCATCACAGAGGGCAGAACCCAGGCTGTATCATTAGCATTGTGCATTACTCAGATTCCCCGAAGTCTTCTCCACTGGTTTGAAATTACCTCACAAAATAAAAATCAGAAGGGAAATCTTACAAATAATACACTTTATACTGACTGAGAAACACCATGGTTAGGTGGTGAGGGGCAGGTGAGAAATCTTCTGCCTTTCCAGCTACCTTGAAATTGCTGGGATTACAGTTGAGAGTAAAAGTTGTTCACTGCTGCCTATGAAGCAGTAAGTGCGGTTAAGAAAAAAAAAAAAGAGGAAGAAAAAGTGATTTAGATCAAGAGAATGAAGGCAATAATCTGCTTATTACTTGTGTCTCACATGTCACTCATCATTTGAAGTTGTATCTTGGCATCTGATAGCAAACAGGCCAAAAAAACGTAACTGCCCAAATTTGTTCTTGCCCTCACTCACCTTCAAGGTAAGTTCCCCACTAACTGCATGGTGAACCTTCATACACCCTCACCTCCACTCAGAAGCAATTAGGAAACCTCTCCTACACACACCTACAAAAGAGCCAAGCCCTGATCCTGTGATCTGTCTAAATAACCCATCAATTCACTATTATTTCACCCACTTGGTTTCTGGACATTGCTGTACTCGGGGTGGCAACATCCACTCTGGTTTTCACTACCAGGCTGAGCTGCTCTGCTGACAGTCCAGGCTGCCCTGCAGCTGCCCAGCTTTCCAGACAGAGCTGTCTCCCAGCACAGGCAGAAGGAGCTTGCAACAAAAGGTCATTCAGGCACTGCTTCTATATCCTGTGTATCTACATCCCTGGAACACTTCCTGTTTGGATGCAGGTCAGATTTTTGGGCAAGCTCCAGATAAAGGTAGAGGGGAGAGTTGAGCGAGGCCACAAAGAACAGGTTATCAGCTGAATGGGCAGTGTGGACAAAGCCCACCTTGCAGTCCATAAGACACCACAAATACACAGCTGAGATTTATGGATTGTAAAGGACTATATTTTCCATTTATGGTGCTTAAGCAACCCATATTATTTCTAACAGCCCTCTTAGGTACAGCAATACTGCAGTCATCATTCCTACAGAGGAGCCAAAATTGAAAACTATGGTGAAAACCTGTTTTCATGCATTTTAGATATCCACATGTGAAGCCGTGACCTTAATTATAGTAGTCTAAAGTTCACAAAATTCCCACACAAGATGTTTAAAGAGTATTCCAGTCCTAAAGCTCTGCTGCCATGAATGCTGGACATTTGTCTGAAAGTACCCAGAGGAACACAGAAGCACCTGCCTTGCTCTAGCCATTCAAAACACTGTGTGGACAGAGCTCCTCTACATTGGTGTTCCATTCTGACCCAGCCATATCCTGGTAGCCATGAATTCAGACTTTACCACTGCTCCTTGGAGTCCACCAAAACCATTAACCAGGACGCCAGGATATGTGCATCTCTTAATGAACTGACAAATTGCTCCTGAGACCGAAATCTGCTTCCCTAGGCCGTTGGGCAGAAGTTAGAATTTACCTTCTTAGAGTTCATCCCCCTACAACCGCAACGACGAAAACCCACAGAGATTAGGAAGTCAGTGCTTGCATAAATATTTCATTAGTTCAAAGGTTCTAAATAGAGGATAAAGTTCCTGCATACCCCATTTGAGAAATAAGGATGTCATTCAGAAATACTTAACAATGCAAAAGTAGCGTATTTTAAAATGTGAAAAGTTCACCTATCCAGAAGCAGTCACCCACACTCTCAGATGTATTTCTGAAGCTTACCATGTACTTCATGTCCTATAATACAGTTAAGTGTCTTTCCCAAACACATCAGATAAGGAAAGAAATTCAGGCTATGCATGCTCTCAGGTAAGAAGAAAGAAGCTCACCTTCCCTTTTGTTTCCTCGTGTGTTATCTCCAGCAGAGCTCATGGTCTCAAGGACTATCTGAAGTAGCTGATTTCTCTTTGGAGCTGCTATTTGTTTTTCCCTCAGGCAAAATTTAGTTGGACACAGACACCCATAAGTTTCCACCAATGCAGAATCCAGACAGACCAAGGTTTTTAGGGAAGGGTTTTCTCTTAAACACTGTAATGACTCCTTGGCCTGTGCCAGCAGTAAACAGAGTAGGGACATCTCAGAGGATGCAACAGAGTCAGCTGATAAACAATAGCAATAGTTATTACAGTACTGAAAACAATCCAAAACCCCTTCTACTTACTTATTTTGGGTTCTGCACAACCTAAAGAGCAAATTCTGGTGGTTAAATTCAAACAGAGAAACCTCTGTCTGAGAATGGCCTCTGAGGTGGCAGTTCCTGTTTGGGAAGCCCAGAGAGCCTTTTCCTCCACTGACTGCTGCAGGCTAACACATACAGGTGTTAGCTTAGAACTTGCTTTGAAACTACATCAGACCCTCTAAGTCATTACAGTGCCACAAAGCCCATCAGAAGTGACTAGATCACATCACAGACCATGGGCTCTGCTTTGAACTCTAGTAGTGACTGTAATCATATTCTGCACTACCTTTAATTTCCAGTGGCATTATTGCATCTCACTGCCTGGAGTACATTGCAACAATCACATGCAACTACAGGAATGTGGATTTCAAGGGAAAAATCAAACACAAATTTTTCAGTTGGAAGAGATGGATATAGGGTCTGGGACAATGGCCATCACAGCAACACCTAAACCCAAGTCAGTACAGAAGACTGCTCACGCTGTGCATGGTGTGGTTGTTTTGCAAAAGGACAGTGATGAGTTTAGGGTGCAAGTGGATCCTCATTAGCTCATTTAAGTCTCTTTGATGCATCAATACCATCTCAGCTTGATTTAGACTAAACCCTGGCTGACCCAACCCCACTGGATACATTCAGTCACTGTGCATTAATTCTGCTGCCTCAGCTACTACACATGTGAAGGAAACTCAGATTGGATGTTACTGACGCCTTTGAAAATACTGGTTCTTGTCCATTGAGCCAGTGAGAGAATAGGTCTTTATGGCCTCTCACAGGAAGGTTTTGACTCTGTAGTTAGCAAGAAGTGACTGCAATGATCTTTCTCTCCTTTTTTCTTCTAATGTGAATACAACATCCCAAAATAATTACTTGTGGAAAGCCACAAGGTGCATACTTCAGATCACAGGCAATTTGAGTGTGCAAAACCATAGCACATGAGCTGTTCTTTCAAGTCCTGTCAAGAGCTAATGTGGGTAGGTCTGTCACCCAGATTTCCTCGTGACATATTTCTGGAAATCTAAGTCATAATAATGTATTTCTCATACATAGTGCCCTGAAACAGACTGCTTTCGTTTCAAAGCTGCTTTCTTAAACTGCTTTGTGGATAACATCCATGAGATTTCAAAATATAGCTATCAGACAAATGAAGAAGTAGATCCAAAAAAGATCCTTCGCTTTGAAAAGCCAGAGTTTATCCTGCATTCTGCCTTGCTTCTGGAAGAAAAATCCTGCTTTCCAAAAGTATAGAAACTGTAAGAAAGATTTATTTATTCACATCCTTCCGATAAAAATGCACTACTGCTGTTACTCAGCACATTCCAGACATTCACCTTTGTTTTACAGGGGGGTTTTTAATAAATATGTATATATAATATTCTGGGACTATTAGTACACTTAGGAGTTTTACTATTTCATAATCTTTCTATGTTAAAAAAAATCTGGTGATAATTACTTCCTCTGAAAAGATTATAGAAAACCTGTTTAGATATTAGAAAAACATGTCTTAGCAACACAACTCAGAGAGCTAAAAAAATTCACATTAACACATTTTTTCATCACATTAAAAAACAACCAAACAAAAAACCAAACCAAGCAAAAAAACCCTACAACTGTTTTTCAACCCTGGAATACTTACTCTAAGTTAACACTAATATTAGTGCCTGACTAATATTAGTGTGGACTCTTTTTTTGCTCAGACTGACTAACAACATCTGAAACTCCAGGAAACTCCATCTGAAATTCTCAGGATGTGTCACATTTTTCCGTTCCCTGATTTGAAGGGCAGACGGGAGGGAAGGGAGACTCAAAAGTTTTCAGTTGTTGCCATTGGAAGTTTCTGGGAATGCTCTAGCAACTGTAAAGTCTTCTTGAAAGCATTTTGTTTCAGTAAAAATAAACTGCTAAGCATTCCAGGTATCAAATATGGCCCGTGTGAATTCAGAACATAGAAAAAAGTCTGTATTAGTTGCTTAGCTGCAATAATCTAGAAAACAGGATTTAAGAGACATTCTACTAATTCTATGATATTTTCTGGGGTTTAATCTTCAACTTCTGCAGTGCTTGCTTCCTCAGCAAACCCAATAAGGAGTTGTAATTTATTCAGCTTTGCCCCCCCTCAAGATTTACAATGATACATATCTTCAGCAATTTTCCCCAGGAGATCTTTTGTTTCTTCAACTTGAAGACATCCATTCACATCAAAAGCAAAGTCAGTACTGTTTATTATCCATTAGACAATTTGAATATGATTCTTCTGCTAAAGGCTGTGGCTGCAGGCAACCATCTGGGGTCTGAACACACAAAGGGCTGTTGGGAAGGGTGCGCACAAAAGCGCCACGGGGACGGGGAAGTGTGTGCCTCACAAAGACACGCGATTGTCTCTGCTGTTCTGAGGGGGTTTTTTGGAGGGTGCCATAAGCATCTAATCAGAGAATTAAGCATCAGGGAGGCAGCCCTCAGATGGCAGACGTCAGCTCCAGCGAGGACAGATGGTGAACAAAGGTGAAAAGCGCACAAGGCGCGTGGGCCAGGAAAGCAGCTCCACTGCCGCCTTAAAACCTGTCACAATTCCTGTGACATCCCGTGCTGTGTGAAGTGAAAGCGTGGCCCTACAGGGCCAGCAACTCACAGTTCGTGCAGGCTCGCTGTTAATATTGTCTCTGAAGTATTGCCAGCCCTACCTGGGACGATGCACAGGGCTCACCAGAGAGGCACCATCTCCGTGAAGCAAAACAACATGGACTGCAGCCAGCTACTGCTCTGGCTTGTTGTCTGTCAAGGGCAACACAGCTCACGGAATGACTTTTGAAAGAGAAACTCAAGGTCTGAGGAGACAAAGAAAACAATGGCATCATTTGACGTGCTCAAAATATACACCTGAAAACTATTATTCACTTATATTTCAATCTTTTATGATTGATTTAAAAATAGGATTCATAAAGTAACAAGTTGCCCTCCAAAAGAGCTTCTCCTCATGGTGGTTTATATGCAGGTTATGTGATGTCAGATATACTGCAGCACATATCCCACTGCTAACTAAGCTCTAAGAGACTAAGGGCACTTCTAGCCCACCTTGTACTGTCCTAAAATTTTTTTTAAGAGAGAGGAGAGGATTAAATGTTTTACACCATATTTAAACAGCAAGGATATAGTGACTCAACAGGCAATAAAGCCCAAATATTTAAATAAAAAGCAGAAATGTCAGCAGAAAACTGAAAAATCAAAGAGATCATAGGTCAATACAAACAAGCATATCAGTCTTCTGATATGGCACAATCCTTGCTGAATTTGTAAAATGCTTAAACGACTGCAGTTGCTGCTGTCTAGGAGAGAAGAGTAAGTCCTTCCTTTTTCCTTTTGTAATATTTTCTCTCTTAAAAAATTGAATGAAATAAAAAAATGCAGAGGCATAAGTGGGTACAAAAAACAACCTCCTAATTTAAAAGAAAATGACTGTGGTCTGTCTTTCTTCCTATTCTGAGAGAGAGAGAGAGGAATATTTAAGTCTTGAAAGACTTTTTTTGTTTTGTGGAACATTGCCCAGGCATGGACATGTTCAGCATCTTTGGAAAGGTTGTCAGTTGTTCACTTTAGACTCTGAAAATTGATCCATGAACAAATAGTGGCTCTTTGTGGATTAGCCCATCTGCCTGCCAGATGGGGGAAAAGGTGGCATTGTAGTAACAGCTGCTCCAACAAGTTGTGCTGGTTTTGGCTGGGATAGAGTTAATTTTCTTCGTAGTAGCTTGTATGGGGCTATCGTTTGGATTTGTGCTGGGAGCCGTGCTGAGAATGTGGAGATGTTTTTGCTACTGCTGAGCAGTAATTACACAGAGTCAGGGCTTTCCTGCTCCTCACCCACCACCGAGTGGGCTGGGGGTGCACAAGGATGGGGAGGAGACACTGCAGGGACAGCTGACCCCTGAAAAAGCTGGGGGGAAGAGGGAAGGAGGGAACATTCCGAGTGATGGTGGTGTTGTCCCAAGTCGCTGTTACACGTGTGATGGAGCCCGGGGATGGCTGAGCACTTGTCTGCCCGTGGGAAGTGGTGAATGGATTCCTTGTTCTGCTTTGCTTTACCTGTTAAATTGTCCTGATCTCAGCTGATAGATTTTGTCACTTTTGTGATTGTCTGCCCCATCTGACAGCAGCATGTGGGGCTCAGTCATCAGCTGGGGTTAGACTATGACACAAGTACAGCAGGTCGTGGCAGAATACAGATGAGGAGTAAAGCGAGGAGAGCTATTATTCAGAAAGCATGTGGATTTTGGATGAGATCAAGATGAGCCAATTTAGAAATGTGTCACTACCATATCAGCACAGAGAAGACACAATGCAACTTTAAAGATGTAAAAAACGAAATGAAACAAGACTCTATTAATCTAGTTAGAGAAAGAAGGAAGAACTATTCAGGACTAGTACAGAGTCCCCCCTTTGTTATCTGAAATTTTGGTGTAAAGGCTCCTAAACTTTGAGACTCAGGATTTCTTTTGTATTTCTGTCACGTCACAGTTCCAACCCCCAAAAATGAAAATGAAGTGTGTGAGACGTTGGAGTTATGCTTTGTTTTTTCACCTTTGGAGTTATACATTAAGTCATCAATCAGATGGCCCTGTTCACACCGATGTAGCTGAGCCAGGCAGAATTTCCATTTTATCAACCTAGTTTTCTTAGGAGTTAACACTACTCTATATTTTGTCTCTAAGTTGGGTGTGCTTTCCAAATTTTAGCCTGCATTTAGCTTTAGACAAACTCCATGCTACAAACACCATCGTACAAGCCAGTTAACAGCCTGAGTTTCCTTGAATTCACTGGGAGGAAAGGACATTTAATGGAAACTGTAGAGAGTGAGAGCGGAAAAATTAACATTTTTCTGTGCTGAAAGTTAAACAAGGACTTCATAAACTCTAAATTTTTTTCTTCCCTCCAGTTATTTGGATCAAGACATAGCATAGCATTGTAGCAAAGCAACACAGCATTGTAGCAATGCAACACAGCATTCCTACCTAGAAGTTATTCACTTCTAATTAATTTCTTCCTGATCCAAAGATTTTAACAGGAGAACTGCCTGTTGGGAAGGAATGCTGTCACATACCTCAGTTGGTGACACCAGAAAGTGCACCCAGTACATGAAACAGGATATGCCAAGAGCTCCTTTCTTTTGAAAGATCAACTGGTTTGTGTCTAAAATAATAATTGCGTGGTATTGTGGATTTCACAATGCTGAACTCCAAGCATTTCAACTGCTTTTACTTTTTTACAGAAAACTTTTTCTTTCTTTTAATCAGAAACTTATCAAAAGACATCTTTAAGATAAACAAAATAGTCATTGTTTAGCTCTATTAATAAACTATAACCTCAGAGTATGCCCCAAAATATATTATGAAATATCTTATGGATTCTGTACACATGGTATGTAATGGAACATTCAATATCCACAGTTGCAGATTGTTCTGTCAAAAAAAATGGGTATGTTTGAACAGTAAATTCTTCCAAATTCTGTCATATGACAGAAGAAGTATTTGACAAGAAAGAAAGAGGACATGAACCAGCCGTCTTGTGTTGTTCAGTGCCCGAGTTCAGAAAGTTAACTGGTAATTGCAGCATATTCAAGCGGTCAGATGTGCCCGTAGTTTGCCAGATCAAAAAACCCAACTTGAATGCTTGCAAAATACTAAACCTCACCAGAACTGCCTTCCAAAAAAGCAAACCCACTCACTTGGCAAGATCTTTGGGGAAAACTGATACTACTTACAGGCTCCCCTTCTGTTTTTATAAGCCTACGAAGCACCATTGAAAAAAAACCCCTCCACCCAAAATGCTAATACACTCCCAAGTATTGGTTTGCTGGGTTTTGATCTAAACAGAGCAAGATAACAGTTCAGTGCCACGGAAGGTGTTGGCTTACGAGACGCAGCGCTATCCTGCCATCGTCTGACATAGCCCTCAGTCTAATCCTTGCCAGCAACCCAGCCCATGCAGCCCCCCCTCACTGCTCCCGTCGGATGGGGGAGAGAATCGGAAGAACAGAAGTGAAAGGATTTGTGGGCTGAGAGAAAAACAGTTTAACAGGTAAAGCCAAAGCCACACAGGCAAGCAAAGCAAAGCAAGGAATTCATTTGTCATTTCCTGTGGGCAGGCAGGTGTTCAGCCACCCCCAGGACAGCAGGGCTCCATCACGTGTGGCACTCACTTGGGAAGACAAACGCCTTCACTCCCAATGTTTCCCCTTCCTTCTTCTTCCCCCAGCTCCATATGCTGAGCATGATGATATGGAAATTCCCTTGGGTTATCTGGGATCACCGTCCTGGCTGTGTCTCCTCCCAGTCCCCGTGCACCCCCGGGTCTCCTCCCTGGTAGGGTGAGGAGCAGAACAATCACATCGCCCATACTGGCCATGGGGAAGAAAATGAACTCCATGGCAGCCCAAACCAGCAGACCCTCTCAGCCAGCAAGGCCACGTTCTTCCCTCACATTAGCTGCCCACCACATCATAACACTCGCAAAACAAAACAGCAGACCTGCCAAAGCACACATACACATCACTGGTGATAGCTAAATATATATATATACATACACATATAAAACTGGACTTTCCTGATTTGAGTCCAATTCCCAGGACATTTTTTTCAGAAAGACATTTTCTTACCCCTTCTGTAGAGTCAGTTGCCTTCCCCACCAAACAAAGCTGCAGTCTATTTCAGGTGTACCAAAAAGGCAGGACTGAACATTTGATGAGAAAAGACATGGGACCTAAAATGTTAAGTATGAAACACATATGGAGAAATTATCCTCTCTGTTCAGAAGAAGGGAAGATTGTCATCTTGTCACTTCTCCTTGTTTTCACACAGTAGACAGAACACCAGCAGCACAAGCCAAGTCAAAATTATATATCTTGTATGTTACTGGAGATCATGTGCTTAACTGCTTTTGCCACAGGTTTTTCACATGAGGAGAGCATTAAAGGCAACTATTTCAATCACGGGTTAGGAAACCACAGTTAAGCATTAAACCCTCTGGGAGGATGGTCAAATTAATTTCTTTTCATCTCATATCCTGCAGCAATCAGTCCAATCTCAAAACACACGATAAGAGAACTTTTGTTACTTCTAAATTTCAGATGGTGCTCAGAGTTCTACTACATAGGTACTTCACCACAAAATCAGTGTGTGTTTCATTACAACTTGAAACAATCAGACTCAGCAGCGTAACACAGGACAGCAGAGACACTTTGAGGGACTATCTGAGCAGCTCATCCTCAGTGGTTTTGGTACTGGCTGGCCATGAACTCCCTGGAACATCCATGTGCCTCCAGCAGGATCCCACACAATTGGACCGGCCCAGAGGAAGCGAAGCAAGAAGGAAAACCAACCCTGCCACCCTACAGGGACCTCTCTGGGTGCTGGGTACTCGAGACAGATGCTGAGACAGGTCAGAGCAGCAAGAAACTGCATTCACACCCACCTGTCCTGAGATGGAGAATGATCCCACACGGATACCCTTTCCCTAAGGTACGCAGGAAGAAAGCAAAGCAAACTTGAGCACGCAGTCAGGAGGTGATGGGGGAGGGTGTGGAGGAAGATTTCACTGTTGCCTGTTCGTTTTACAACTTGAGCATTCCCTGTTAAACCTGATACTATGGAGTAGGGTTGGAACATTCAATCCTTCCCTGGAGAAATCAATCCGGAGCACAGCCTCTCTTCCCCAAAATGTTTTTCCGTGGGATGCTGAAGTGAACCAAGACCATGGAGTGGGAGCCATCTCTGGGGCATCATCCCCAGCACTCTGCCAGTGGAGCAGGGAGGAGGACAGGCTGCTCAGGAGGCTCTGTAATTGCACCCTCACTGAATTGTAAGTCAGCAGCTCTATCATTAAACTAATAATATTGCTACGATGCAGAAAGCTCGATTCAGAGGTGGAGTTAAATAACATGTTGTCAAACTGTGTTCATGTTGGCAAATAAATGAATTCTAGTTCAAATGAAACTTCCCTTAATCATACCTCAACGTTACCACATGGTTAATTAGAGGCTTTTTTTAATTAAAAAAAGAAGTTGTTTAATAGACAAGATAGCAGGGTTTCAGAAGCTATATGTATATATGCAGCTAGTTATTTATTATTATATAGCTGATATTCCATCCATATAAATTGCTGATGCAGTTGCCACACACTTCAAAAAGCTTTTAATTCAAGTTCTTTAGATCAACACAAAGAACTCAACTTTGACAAGATCCTTTACAGTTTTCTTAGGTTTAAAAAAAAAAAAAAAAGCCACACACACAGGATGCATAAAGCTTTTTCTTTTTTTTTTCTTTAAATACATCGCACTGTCAAAAATGTTTTCAAAATCTAAGAGATGAAAGGAGGAGGATGCTACAGAAAAACGCAAAAACAACCAGAAGCATGTTCAGTAAAGAGGCACTCGCCAAAGCACATCTATTTAAAGAGAATGCTGTCAGCTCGGCTGCATTGTTCAGCTGGGGAGCCTTTCACGTCAGCAAACCCCCGAGGCAGTGACTCACGTCTTCCCAGGAGTGTGTGTCTGCCTGGGGGGCTGGCAGGGGGCGTTGCATTTGCTTTGCTTTTGGCTTTTGAGGAGCAGGTGTTTGTTTTATTATTTAAATAATTGCTTGTTTGCTATTGAAACATTTGAAACCTTGCTATTGAGACGTGGCTCCATGTGAATGTGTTTTTCTCTCTGGGCTGCGGGATAGTTACACTTGACTTGGAAGAAGGAACTCTTGAGAATAGTCTCAGGTTTTTTCCTGAAAGTGGATCCAGATAATGGAAAAAATTAAATACAATACAACCAACATTTTAAAATGCTAGTTCAACTACATATATTTACAGATTTTCACTACAGAAAAAAGTTTGTTCGCTAAAAAAAAAAAAAGTGTTGAGATTTCTCCTCAAAACAAAACAAAAAAACCCCAAAACAAACACAAACAATAAAATAAAAATCCAAATATCCTAAGAACGAAAAATTATATCCTCAAAAATTCCAGGTAAGGAAAAGCCCAATAAAAATCTACAGACCTCTGCGACAAAATTACAGAAAAAATTTTTGATCCCTCACTAAAAGAGAATCTCTTTTTGAGATTTCTAAAATGAAGATGCCAAACATATCTACGAAAATTTAAATTAAATAAATTCAAGATCTGATTTAATTATGTAACACTGAAACCATAAGGCAAGTAGCTTAAAATGTTGATGGGAGAAAAAAAAAATTAAGTGTAGGACACTTTATAAATAATTTGAGCCACGAGAAATGGAAAAGTAGCCCAACCATATACATTAAAAAAATCTCAACTATCATTTAGCCAAATAAGGCATCAACTTCCTTTTCACTACAACACAGCAAAATGCAGACTTTCAAACATTATGTTATGGGGGAAGGTAGGTTGACTGATAACTTTAATTCACACTGCTGACAACTGAGCATGTAAATTGAAGTAGTGTTGCTTTGAGAATATGGAAGGGTTTTTTTTTAAAAAAAAGGAAAAATTAAAACCTCAGTATTTGCTATAGGTACCTGAAATAAATTAAGAAGCTGGCTACAATTTAAATGTATTTTTAGGGCCTCTTCAGCCATTTCTAATTAAACGGTGGGCTTTTTAACCCTAGTAGAACTGTAGATAGCTCTGTTTAGTACTATCTTGCCCTAAAGGTATAGCTCAGGAAAAATGCTTGCAAAAACCGAGCTGATATGGAAATCTATTATTGTTCATTTCTTAAAAAGCACAGGGATTAGTACCTGTTAATTGCAAGGTCAGCGAGGGAGGGACACAGGCACAAACCTTCGGGAAGCCCAAGGAACACGGGCCGTCTCCCACCCCGCAGGCTGTGAATCTAAGGAAGAGTAGCTGAGCTAAGGCTGAACGTTGCTCCTCCACACTTTTAAGGACAAACCCCTTTTTTGACTAGTTTCAAGGGCAACAGACAACAAAGGCATTTCCAGAAGTGTGTTCTCATTACTGCTGTGCTTCAAGGAAGCCAGGAAAGTCACTGCTGACCTTGAGCCAACAGGGAGGAGAAAGTCTTGTGAGGGAAAAACACTCCTTAGCAAAACAACCTGGAGGAAGCTCTCCCTGTTTCCTTTGCCGTCTGTCCCTCCAGGGCTATTCTGCAAAAGTAAAGTTCTCTTTAAATAAGGAAATTGTCTTGAAAATGGTTAAATGCAGAATTATGTTCTTTCTAGAAGAAAGTAACTCTCAATGTAGGAGTTAACTACAATTCTTTAAGCAACTCACCATGTAGATTGTCTTGTACTAGGACAAAAAGGATCAATTTAGTGAGATTATTTAGTGTATTAGTGAACCTACCCTGAAGGAAATTAGTTTTAGTAAGATGGAGGAAAAACTTCCTCTTAGACTAGAATCTGTTATTTTTAGTTTTATTTCTTATTTTTAGAAAATTAGATTAACATGCATTTTCATGCATCTGTCACAGAACAATACATTTAACGTTCTACTGACACCCTACTAAAGCTTTCCCTGTGAAATGTTCACGTTCTGGTAAAAGTTTACAAAACTACTATGAACTGTCAGGACAGGTATATTTAAAACTATTTCCTTAATTACACCTGGGCTTTTTTGTAAGTAGACTCGTTTAGAAATGAGTAGTAGATTTGTCATGTGTATGAGGAACATTTGTTTGCACAACTATTGCCCTTTAAACATTGTGTGATGACAAGTCTACTACGCAGAAAGCAGGAGTTCATCACAACTCACTACACACGGAGACTCCGACAGCCACCGAATAGGCAAAATGTACATTAAAGCACATTGTGGAGATGAAAATCTCGTATGGAGCAACCTTTCCACATCAACAGGTTCTCGGATTGCGGTGATTCAGAGGCGTTAACAAGCATGTTTGAGACATGAGCTCATCAGAAGCTCTGCCAGGGTGACGGAGCGTACCCGCGGGGGCGCGGCGGAGAGTGCCGAGCCCGCCAGCTCTGAGAGGGTTCCCGGCCGGGACACCCCGAGCTCCTCTCCTCTCCCGGGGCACGCGTCCCTGGAGGGCAGCGCAGGGGATGTGTCTGCTGCACGGACCTGGGCGCGCTCCCCCAGGGAGCAGTTAGAGTGATGTGACAATGATGTATAAATCACCTGCTGGGGGTACCTGCGTGTTGCTTTTAGCTGTGCGGAAATCGTCTGAGCCTCAGCTCAGAGGCTAAAGGTGGAAGCTCTGCATGAATACACTGCAATTTCACCCTCAACCTGTGGAACACTCACTTCCCCAAATGAATCAGGAAACATACAGATATGCACCACCAGCTTTGCAGAAACTAAGAAACACAAATCCACAACCCAGAGAGCCTTTTTGCATTTGTAATCCTTAATGCTTTTCACAGGGACCGTTTTAACTCGAGTACTCAAAAATAGAATCATTTCCTGAAAGGCTGAAAAGACTGAAGTCACTACATAAAAGCTTTCAAGTACTTACATAGTCCCCCAAAATATGGTAAAATCATCCAGCTACTGTATTACTTGACATTGCACAACCAAGGAAAACATGCCAAATGGCTGAAATCCACCCTTAACAATCTGGGACACTCTTGTCCGAATTGCTGCCAATTTTAGATTACTTACACATGATCAGGAATTTGGTTTGCTTTTTGCTCCTTCTCGGTTAAAAAAATACTACATTTCTTATTTTCAGACCATCACTACAGCAGCCACGAAGTGGTCACCTTTTATTTTTTAAGTAATCATTAAGAAGAACAGAAACCTGTGAACCAAGAGGTTATGATGATAATACCTTGAAGTTTCAAAAAACAAAGCTAAAAGAAAACAAGCTACGTAAGTATAGTGCTCTTGAGCCAATAATTTTTATTTTATTCCTGTAAAAATGTCCAAATATAAAGTATAAATCAGCCAAGAAAGGTATATTGGTCTCTAGCATAGCTTCGTAATAAATGAACAGGTATGGTAAATACTCACAAACCCACTTTCTCAGATTTTCTGCATTTGCTTCACCTCATTTGAACTACCAGAGCAATGTGGAACAAATGCCTTATTTGCATCAAAGTAAATGACACAACTCTGTCCTGCTCCTTGTTACTTCACACACATTATGATCTTTATCACCTCTTATCACTTCACCATGAATTCTTAAAACTGCAAATTAGACTGCAACACCCATTGCACTGTCACGATAACAAACTGCAATGTCAGCTTGGCTTCCTGCTCCGAACCAGTGGAAGGAGTGGCCAATCTGCACAGGTCTTCAAACAATACAGAATATGGAGATGTGTTATTCTTTACCACAACAAGTTCAACACTGAACCATTTTCAATCCCAGTTTTGAAAAGTTCAGAACTGTATCTAACTGTCTGTCAAGGACTATTTCAACAGCAAAAAGTATTTCAATTATATAGTAATATGCAACCTGAAAATTCAATTTGAGGGCTGATCGGAACATTTTACTGATAAAAGGGTCCTACTGATTAAAGAAATGTTGTGGTGAAACCCTCAAGAGCCAACAGGCACGGCTGCCTGCACGTGCCCCAGCCTACACCAGTCAGTTCCCTGGCATGAGGCAGCAGCAGAGGGAGGAGCAGCAGGAGAATCTCTGGGAGCAATTCCATTGTGTCCTATGGTCCAGTCCTGGAGTGGGAGTGTTCACCTCACACCCTGTTCTGCTCATCCAGGTACTGCACCACCCGTTTCTCAGAGGCAAGATTTATTGCTTCTGCTGGCAACACACTGAATTCGAGCTGTGTACGATCAAAGCACGAGGTTTTACCTTCTCATCAGGCCTAATTCTACAGCTGAGAGAAATCAAAACTCCTCCATTACCATGAAGAACCCCAACCAAACAAAACCCCCAAAGTTTTTGTCTGCCACAAATGCATTCTCTCTGCACCACTACTGATGCCTTCTGTACCTGGAGAAAAGCCAAAACTTACAGAAAGCAGGTTTTAAAGGATTTCTGTCCTCCCCTCAACTCCCCTTTTTTTTAAGTGATACTGCTGCCAAGAATACGACAGAAAGGTTTTTGCCTATTCGCCATCACTCAGGGAGAGGGGTGGGGTGATGGAAGCCTATCCTACAATTTAACAGACTTTCCAAAAATTACGCCCTAGGAGCTTCCAAATTTCTCAAAAAATTCCTCCAATTTTTTTTCAGAAAATCAGATTAATACAGTCTTGGAACAAGTATTTGATCCCCTTGCTCCTGTGCATGTAGTTTTGGCGTGTCATGTCTACAGAAGGGCTGGAGATTTGGGCATCTCATTCATTTCACTCATCTCACTCACACCACTTAGGGCAGTGGGACATCCTTTAAAATTCCTGTAACTCCATGTTCACAACCCTCAGGACAGCAGATTGCCAATGACTTATAAAATGTGATTAAATTTCTAAGAAATACCCTTTCACTTTAAAGTTTGTCATGCTTTCTTTTTTAAGACAGACACAAAGTCTAGATTGTTATAATGTTTTCTTTTGAAATCCTCGAATATGTAAAGTGCTATGGCGATGTTTTCAGAGAGGTGACAAGAAATGAAACTGTAAAAGAAAAAGAAAGGACTTTAAAAAAAGAAAAATATATAAAGATTATAGGTTTTGAGGGTTTTGATTTGGTTTTATATTGAGTAGTGAAAATGGAAGTCAGCCTCAGCAAGTCTTGAATGCACTTCAACTGTATTAATCACACAGATCTTGAGGTCTAGACCAACTGAAGATCACATGCTGTTTTTGGGGATAAACCACTATCAAGCTTCATACGCATGGCCAGTCCCAAACACTCTGAGCACCAGCATGTACAAACACGCCCAGGAACAGGACCAGCACCTCAGAAAAAAGTAAAAAACCTGTAATTCTAAAGTGACCTCAGAATCCCCCCAACTGTAATTGCCCGGAAATGATACTGTTCTGCCTCAGTATTTGTAGTGCAATACTGAAGAAATTCAGAGTCATCCAGGTTCAGGTCTGGCTTTTCCCCCACCCTCAACTCCCCTCCTTTCTGTCTTTGCCTGTGAAAGGCTTTCTATGCTTGAGAAAGCTTCAATGCCTGAATTTAGATAGTTATGGTACAGGTCAAAATAAGACCATGTTCATAGCCAGACTTTTTGACTAACAAGATCACAGAAGCAATCATTAATTCTCACTTTTAGACTTTCACTGGAAGACGGGATTGAGAACAGTAAGTATAATTTAAAAATAGAAAATAAGTTTGCTATGTATTTCTCAGTATAGTCCTGTCCTACCGTGGTCATTTCTACTTTTATACTTCAGTATAATCCATCTATACTCATCTCCTACCTCATATCCACACAGTGCCAGGTAATATCTCCTTCCTTCTCCACTCATTGCTGGAAATCAGTTTTTGTGGCAGTGCATTGCTGTAATCAAAGATCCCCTTACACATCCCAGGAATATTATATAACTGGAAAAAACAACCCCAACCCCCCAAACCCACTACACTTTTATTCCCTAGTTCTGCATTCCTTCTCACTTACCCCAGCCCTGCTCTCTGGGTGGCTTTGTAAATCGACCCGTTTCTAACACTGTCTTTGAGGGAGCATCTCGGGTGTGTGAGGCTGTGAAGTTTTTGTCCATCCCATATAATATGAAACACATCAGTGAAAAAGCACAGTAGTGCAAGTTTTAGCTCATATGCTCCAGACAGAATTGACCTTGGAAAAATATGCAGTCAGCCGTGCCCAACACTCTCTGTTCCCCCTATATTCCTCTAAAGTAAACACACCAATCTCTTCCTACCAAAACCATCTGACACCTTAGAGCAGCCCAATATCGAGTACCTTACTGCTGTTCTTTCCAAGCCTGGATTTTCATCTGCAAAAATAATCTAAGAATGGGAAAATTCATTCTCCCATGAACCTAGCTCAGATCAGCAAGACTCATTTCTCCCCTTCCCCTTCTTCTGAGCGAGGTGGTTCAATACAAGCCCCTCCCTGGCAGCCAGACAATAAAGCTGCAAATAACTTATTCTGATCAAAGCCCCATCTGCTTGGCAGCAGCAATTCTACTGCACTTGTGGGTTTTGTATGGCTGCAGCTTCGGAATTGAATGATCCTTTCATTTAGATGGAAGTTTAAACAAAATATGGTAATTAGCATCAACCACTGCGGCTTTCATGGCTACTGTCTACAAAGACATCTCTAATAAAAGGATTTTGCTGCTTTTCCATCTAATTACACAACATTGTTGAACAATACAATTTAAATTTAAATCAGGCAGCTCTTTTTCTTTAAGTCAGTTAACAGACTTCCTGTCTTACTCTACCTATCGATGGTAGGGGATGTGACTAAAAAGAAGAATTCCATGTCAAAACTGAATTTTGTTTCATCTTTCCCTGAGGAATATGGCTGAGGTTGGTAATATTTAGCACTAATCTTGCTAGTATAAAGCTACCTATCTTTTGAAAGGAAAGCAGGATTTAAGCTTTATACCAGCACAGGGTGAAAAACCAGGCATTATGTATCATTGCAATTTTATGACATAATAAAAGTTGCCAGCATACAATGATGAATGTTTTTAATGAGACATCCACAATGCTGTAGTCAATAAAAATTTTTATAGGCACAATCCTCAGCGATATAAACAACAGGAAAATTAATTTATTTTAACCACTACCAGTTTTTGTTTAGGTAGTATAATTTCTCATTACAATAAAAATAAATAGTGGAAAAATTAATCTTACAAAAAAGAAAAAGAGTATTTTTGGCAAATGATGCTTTGCACAATCACAACTTTTGGCTGGACGTACCTGACCTTACAGCAAAGCCAAGGTGGTCCTGAGCTTGGGTTGAGAGAGAAACCCCTGGGGTGTAACAGCAGGTGCTGTAGAAAAAAGCCAGTGGCTCAGTGTCAAACTCATAGCAAACATTAGCCCACAAAACCTGACTGAATGGAAAGACTTCATCTGGCCCCATCATTGCTGATGAGCTGATAGGCAGGAATAAAACAATGTTTTAAAGCCTCTGGCTGGGGCAGGGATTTGGACACCTAAATTCCCTTAGGCCATTATGACAACTCCAATCTAAAGATTTATCCTAAAGACTTTTCTTACTACCTTCTATCTGCCAAGGGAAACAAAAAGGGCAGGTAGATGAAATGTATCTGAGGGAGTCACATATTTTAGTTGTATGAGTTATAATTTGAGAGAACAGTTTTACTGCGTATATAATAAGTCTGACATGTTTGTAAAACTCGTTTTTAGAAACATAATTGGAAGAGAAAGCTCCAGATGGGTAAACAGCATCCTCCATTCGTTTCTAAACAATGAGAGTAACACCACCACCACCAAAAGAGGAAAACTTTCTGTTTCAATAACATCATCTACTGTACGTTCCCCAAACAGCTAAATCCCAAACAGATTTGGAACTGGAATACAGATAGACAGCATTCCCCTTACGTCCTGTTAGAGAGCTGAACAGTAAAACAGAGCAAGTTAAAATAGAAACTCTGTGTTCCAGCCAACTCTGCAGCCCCAGTTTTTAATAATTCCAAGGAAGTGCCCTCCCACCCAAACACCTCGGGCAGACCAACCTGAAGCCCCTCACGTCCCACATGCAGTACAGCTACTGTCATCAAGCAATTATTTCCTGCTCTTCTCAGCCTGAGCTTTTCCTCACCTGACACATAATAAGCAACTCATCTGCCAATCCACCTCACCTAGCAAAGGAACACAAACACTCTGCAGCTTTCCACTGGAAAAAAAAGTAATAAATTAACATATTGGCGATTTTGGAGAGAAGTGACAAAAATAATAGAAACTCAGAATGATTCTCATCAGGAAACTGCTTGAGAGTCATTCAGCTGTGCCCTGTGCAAGGAGAGCTCACAGCAACCTGAAAACCTGCAGCAGACAAAAATAGGAATTCTCACCATAAATTACTGCCTTCTTCAGAATTCTTTTGCTTGTATCTTCTGGATAACATATTAAGGAACATTTAAAAAGTCAATGCAAGATTCCTGAATGATTAATAAGCTTTCATATTATGTGATATTGATTGTTATCTCCATGTTAGGGGACATTTCACACAAGATACAATACAACGTCTGAGACCCATAAGGCTCTGAAACAGTGGAGACATTTCAACATCACTTTAAACATCTGCGATAATTCTGTTATTTCCTTGTATCTATTTCTCTCATGTAACAGAACCTCTTGCTTGGCATTCTGTGTTTGACAGGGAGAAGCTAGAAGTTTGTGTCTGGGTAGAGTTTCCAAAGTTATAAAGTTTTATTTTCATTTCATTTATGATCCAAATACATCTTTAAATTTAGGAAAGAAATCATTAAAAAGCAATCTTCTAAGGTGTATTTTTTAGCAGGAATGCTGCCAAATATTGTACCTTTAACTGATGCAAACAGAAAACAGCATTAATGTGAAAATTAGGTGTCATGTGCACATTGCCAAAAAATGACCTCCTGCCCAGAGGAAAATGCTTGCCAGTTGCACAGGTACTATCATGCCAGGACAAACCACAGGGGATTTCATTATGATACAGCAATTTTGTTTGGAATTTAACTTGAACCTTTCAGCAAAGAGTCTTTGCTAAATTGAAAATATTACTGCTAAGCTAAACTGAAATATTCCCAAAAAGGGAAAACCACCCACACTGCCGTGGCTACAGCCACACAGGCTCAGAGCTCCAGCACATATAACAGCTTCCATATGCACAGGAGACGGATGCATCCCTAAGGGGAGATTGCCAGGCTGGGACTGGTGTCTCTGACCCAGCTCCAGCGCAAATGACTCCATCCATGCACGTGCAGTGGGCACTGCCTGCACTTTCCAGCTGCTGCTCTGGGCCACAGGGGCTGTTACTCTGACTGGGCTGTGAAGTTTGGGAATTCACGTTTTCCTAGAAACCTCTAGCATTATCAGAAACACATAGTAAAGTTAATCAAAGTTGCTGGTCAGATTGCTGAGTAACTTCTTTAGCTTTTTCCTATATGGGAAACACAGAAAATGTTCGGCTTCTCAGCACTTAGTGAGCTGCTTCAGCAAGCCCTGACAACTGCACAGGTATCTTGGTGGAAAATGGCAGTGATGCAGCATGGAAGGGGGTAGTCAGTCTTCATCATACTAAAAGCACTACAATTAGACACCTTCGGTTCCAGGAATGACAGTGATCAATGGTCTGTAGCTCTAATGGTAAAATTTTAAACACTAAAAAGACATCAGATGTGGATTGAAAGGCACCATGTCAAAAAGAAATATTTTCCTTCCATAAAAAACTAAAATGCCTATTTTGTACTGTAAGTGGCACCAAAAAAAAAAATTGGAAGATGAAAGTGTGGAATGCAGAGTTTTTTAATGGAAAGTGACCCACAAAAACAAGAGGCATACTGAGCTCACATTGGTCAACCTGGGACTAAACAATGAGTTCTGAAGACCTACAGGTAATCATTTTGCAGTATTCATCCTCTTGAAAAAGACTGCTGGTGCCAGTTGAGCAACATCTCAGTTATCAGGTCTTGGCCTTTATATCATCCAAAAAAAGAGAGTTTGATCCTTAAGAAAGGAATTCTCATGAAATCAAGTTCCTGCTGACAGGAAGCCAGGACAGATTTGTGCCCACCACAGGCATATGTATGTATTCAAGATTTGCTCAAATAGAGGAAGCTTTACTTTACAACTGTGATTTTTGAAACATGTTCCCCCCACCTCAGATTAAGGTAACACCAGATCTAATTCCAGTCTCCTACTGGCAGACCAGCTCCTGCCAGCCAGTAACACACTCCCTCCTGAACAGCCTGTGAGGTGCCTCCACAGAAATCACAGGCAACACCTCTCAAGGGACAGGACGAATACACAGGCTGCAGTAAAACTGCACAGAAGATATTTGTCTAGAGTACCATGTTTCCATGAAATGTAGTTGCAATTATCCAAAGCCATTATTATGATTATTTTCTTCCCAGTAAATGTCATTACTTGGCAGAACTGTGTATTTCATTCCAGTACTTACAGGTAGTTTCTTACTTTCAAAACCAGGTACAGAAACCCTCCAACAGAGTGCAAATTTAATGTTATAAAATGGTAATATTTTTTTTACAATGAAAAGCAGAAACAGGCCTACCTTTCCCTCCCCTTCCACCTCAGTGCCACTCATTTCTCAGTGCACCTACTGATCAACCTGTCCCTCAAAGGACTTGTCACAGCTCACCACTATTTATTAATACACACAAGTCTGCATCCAGTGGCAGGGACCAGACCTCTTTGGACCTGGATCAGAATTGCACACTTTTTATATTTATTCCATTGCAACCTCCCATTTGTCTCCCACATTACATTTCATCCTAAGAAGCTACACCTGATGACCTGCAGAAGTTCCTTCCAAAATGAATTAATTTATTATTCCACTAACTCTTGTACAGCAGGTTCTCCAGGGAAAAAGGGCTTCGTACAGAGACCCAACCAAAAAACTATTTTTTATTTCACACCCTAAAAATAACAGTTCTGGGTATGGCTATGAATATTTAGAATTATTAGTGGAAATGTTATCAGTTTTCTCAATGTGTTTATCCACACACAAAAAACCAGCTGTCCCTTTCTGTGCAGAAGATGATTCTGAGACTCAGTTTGCCCTCGTTAGCATTAACCCATCCACAGTTACAGCCCACCAGGTGCCCTGTGCTTGTTCTAACAATTGTATTAAGATTGGCAGGCCACAAGGGATTAGCACAGGTAGCAGGAATAAGCAGCATTTCAAACTGATCAAGAGATAATAAATTTGCTACTTGTAAAATGTCATTAAAACATCTCACAAGATCTAGTATCTGTCCTGAAGCACAAGCATCACAGTCAAAGCCATCCCCAAGTCTGGCCAATGCCAGTGTCACATTATCCTCTACAACACTCATCTCAAAGTGCCTTACTGTGTGGTCTTCTCACCTTCAAAACGTCTGTTTAACATTGGCAGAGGGATATTCCAGCAGTGAGTTTAAAGGATTATTACAGGTTTTCCACAACTGAAGGCACTTGCCTCTAGCCTGATACCGTTCAGCACAGCACAGGCATACAATAACCCTTCAGAAAAGCACTGCCTGTCATGTGTTATTATTTAAATATTGAAAGGCAGATAAGTATTCTACTTAAAAGAGACAGGGCTTAATCTGTAAACACTTCAAAGGGATCTCTAATGACTTGGCTTTAACTCATCTTTTTTCATTTTGACTGCAGCTTTGATGTTGCCCCTAATCTCCATCTAACCCTCCGCTCAAAAACACATAATCGCACAGGAGTTTTTGAGACTATAACATGTACCACCGACATAGCAAATAAAAGTCACAAGTAGGTTACACCAGGCAATCCAGTTTACTTGAAAAGTGAATTGAGGTCTCTGTGTGCCGCACTTACTGGTGACAGACAGTCCTCATATGGGACTGGTGCCATATCAACCCCAAAGGAGGAGAAAACAAAGATGTTTTGTGGCATTTGGCCACACCTGGTGATGGTGATAAGCCTGCAGGTGAGGGAAGCATTTGCAGGTACTATTGACAAATATTTCACCTTCCCCATGATTTTGTCAACTTGTCACAGGCAGGCATTTGTGTTTCCTCGAGAATCTCTCCATGTTATTCTGCTGAGAGGTTTTTAATCAATCATATATGCAAATAATGGACACTTCTATCAGACTAAAGGTTTGGGGCTTTTTAAAGCAAATCAAGTCCCAAGCAAGCTAATTTCCACAATATCAATAACATATAAGAAGAGGATTACTTTTACTCCAAAGGTATTTCTTGTAACCTGATGCTACTTTCTACGTGGAATACCAAATCAGTGACTGTTACTCTCCAGAGAAGCTACTTGCAGTGTAAATGCATTTAATAAATGTTACTTCTGGACCATGTATTAGATATCCACGCTATCCATACAGTAAAACTGTAAAATTAAATATTAATTAGTAGTAGCACTAGCTCTTAACTACTGACCACCAAGACTCTAGATAACAAGATAATATTCTAAAGCACTACCATGATGTTTCATCTCAAGGAAACAGATTTCATAGTTGTAGGCAGATGTATCAGAGATGAAGGATTTGGTGGCTGCTCCACCCAAACAGATGAGCAGGACATAGCAGGACAGAGCAAAAGAATTGAGTTGGGCGGCTGAGTTGGGCTTTGCCCCGTTAGTGATCCGCCAGTGAATCACCCCATTCTCTCACAGCTGTGTGAGTGCTGACAATCATGATTTCTCAAATGTTTAGGAAGTGTACGACTCTTCGCAGAGGCATTAACCAGTTTCTTCTTCTGCCACTTAGCAGCTCTTTTTGTGCTCAGAAAGTCAAACCTTTCCACAGTTTGCATGCAAACTCCTCTGCCAGCTGCAGCCCAGGTAAGAGTGAAAGTAGCTGTGCAAGAGCAGATGCCAGGCAAAGGGTGTCAGAGCAAAGGATGTCATAGCCCCGGTTAGTTCCAGTGGCAAACACGGCACTTAGCTCCGGGACAGTGCAGCCAGTAAAACAAGTGACGTGCCAGCTCTGCAGGGCAGAACCAGAGGACAATTAAATGCAAGTTACACAGTCGCCTACACACTGAAAACATGTGAAATGCTCTGTATCAGCCAGTCCCTAAACACAGGATGGAAAAGTCTGAAAATACGTTCAAAGCAGCAAGACATCCAAGTCAAACTCATGTAATTCTTTTTTTCATTATGTTTCACGTATAATCAATAAATCCTGCACCAAGTCCCACTGCAATGCTGCTGATTTTCTACCATCTGCAGTGGGTGGATTGTAATGCCTCCACTAATTTAAGAGATTTTGTCTAAGCACTGAAGAGAGGCCACTTTTTTATTCCCCAGGAATTCAGACAGCTTTTGAAAGAGGTAGCATAAGCTGCCAAAAACACTAAACAAAACCAAAGTAGGCCATGTCTTAAATGCACCTGTTGCAAAGAAGAAAGAACCCAACACAATATTTATATCTTAATTTTCTGTCTAAACAGTGAACAAAAGAAACTCCTCTGCTTCATGCAACTAGAATGCAAATCAAAAAGTAAAACACAAATTCTGAAAGAGGTAAAGACCGCTGATCATCTGCCTCATCTGCTATAGAAAAAAGAGAAATCTATTGATTCTCAGTACAAAACATAGATTGTAACGTTTATTGAGGCTCCATCAAGCTGTGCAAACTCTTTCATTCGCCTCCCAAATCCCCAAATGTGCAGCAGTAACTATGAAATAAGGAGCACTCTGTTACAACACCTGTAGTACCAACTGCCCCAGTCTTTGCAGACATGCCAGGAAAAATCCATGCCACAGCGATGCAGAAGTTTCCCTTGCTATTTCTAAATAAAAAATTATCAGAAAAAAGTTGTGCAACAAGATTTTTGAATTTTCATTTGTATAATTTCTTTCTGCAGTTTAAAAATAACCTGTGATTTCAGTGCAGTTCAGGCTATACGTGACCGTAGGAAAATATATTGCATCATTTCCTTTCCTCTGACAAATTGCATTTGATTTTGTACAGGCTACATGAACCTACAGCTCTTTCAAGAGCTATGTGTAGGTATATAAGGTCCCATAACCTTAACTGAGGTAAAATGTACCTCAATTCTGACAGGTTTGAGATGTTAATTTTGGTTTCTATTCTCATGGCACTAAATTGCTCTTCGTAAAATGTTATGTAAGAGCATCAAAATAAAGAAGACCCTGTACATATGAAACTCACTGTGGAACCCAAACCATCATAAAACAAACAGCAAATTTTCACAGCAAGGGACTCAAATGATTTGCCAACCAGCAATGATTTGCTGAAATAACCTGAGAATGACAAACAAAAACCAAAATAAACAAAAAGTTGTCCACAGTCTGCTTGCAAATAATAGGGAAATAGAAAGATAAAAAAGCCACAATTCATTCACTAATTCACAACCACTAATTTATTCGCTGAGTTACAATGGCGTTTTGGTCTGAAAAGCAAATACTGGTAACTCCCATTAGATAGATTTCAAATATAGTATTTCAAGCAGATGGCTGTAGGAGTTTGGATCATTTTCTTGTTTACTTCTTCCATTTGCTTGTTGTTTTTAAATTTAGAGCATTTCCTACCCAAGCACAAAAGTACAACTAAATAAAGGATTTTCAATAGTGTATTTGCAGTTTGCACTAATAACAGTGTGTATATTTATGTCATATAGTAATCGTGTTCAACTTTTTTCATATACTCATTTTGTGTCTTAGTAATAAGAGATCCACTGTGTGGACTCTGAGCCATGGCACAGACAGACCTTGGATTGCAAACCTCAGAGAACTTAATTTCTACATGTTTGACTGTCTAAGAAGATCTGCAAACTCAGGGTGAAAAAAAAAACCAAACCCTAAAACATTTCCTTTTAATTTTGACTTCAGACTCTGCTTGGAGATTCTTAATTTATTAATTTTACATATCACTGAATGTGGCTGTGGATATCTGAGTCACCTTGTGCAAGTTCTGAAGGTGAAAAAGCCACAAAAGGAAGAAAAACAATTCTGTCAGCATCAGGGTACAATCAATAACATCCCAGATTAGACAATCAGTGCCACAGTATATCATTCCCAATTTTTTAAAGAAACATTTTAAATTGAATTCTTAAATAATTTAAAGAGATCTCCTTCATACATATATTTTAAAAAGCCATTAAGGAAGTACTTTACAAGGGACCTACAACTTTCATCACCTTCAGCTGAACCCAGCTGAACTGAGCCTAAACTTTCAACATTTGTATAAACAAATTAAAAGGTCCACAGCATAAAAACAAAGATTTACAAGCTTCCTTAAGAAATGTATTTAAATGAACAAATTATGTCAGGTAACTATATACCCACAATGTTTAAGTTCTCCATGTGCCGTTAAAAAGAACAAGAAATAAGAGCACGCTGTTTGCACAATTGGTGACTGGAGTCCATTTGGTTTTCCCTTCCACTCAATTTTCCACATGCTAATGTTACCTGAGTAATTCTACACAGATTAATTTTCAGTGGGACTCAAGTGCATGGATATTTACTGAACCTTTCCTTTCTATTAACATTAGTTATAATTAAGGCTGAAGTAACAGTCTCTTGTACAGATACTTTCGCTAAAAGGCAAGAAAGACTTTAGATATTAAACTGAATTCAAAAGACGAGCAGACCATCAATCACATACATGGTAAAATTTGAATTTTCTTAATTTTTAAGTAGAAAACCCCAGCAGGCTATATGTTATCAAAACATAATAAAAATTGGTATAATAAAAACAGAGTAGTGTTTATGCATTACTTCAAAACTATCCTACAGAATGTAATAGGATTCTGTTGCATGAATGCATTTTCTTGAGAAAAGTTTAAAATTTCTAGGAGAGAACAATATGTTTTCCAAATTCATGAAACATTCCTACTAAATGTCAACCCTAGTATAATGATTTCATTAAAAAAACCAATTTCACAGAATTAACTAAGTTGGAAAAGACCTTTGAGATCATCAGGTCCAACAACCTGTGTCCTAACACCACCTTGTAGGACTTCTCTGAAAGAAAACTGCCTAAGAATTATTTTCCCATGACATAACTCATCATCTGACACACAATCAATCAACCCATGAAAATAAAGGAATTAAAGAAAATTAGAACATTTGTACCACCTAAGTACAAACAGTATAAAAATCTGTATTGAATGATGTACACATTTGTAGTTTTGATATTGCAAACATTAATTTATTTTGTGGTATTTCTTGTGAACAATTACAGGGAAAATTTGTAATAACATCATATATTTACCACAAAATTTATTCTCAAATCCTCTCAGAAAGCAAGAATCTCAGTGTTCACACTAACTGTGGGTAATTACACACCTCTTTCCCATGCATAAGGAAGTGCGCGGGGCCATTACCAGGTTTAGAGTCCTTTAAGTGCACTGTCAATCAGGTGCAGACTGCACAGCCAACTGCAATTACTCATTTAGAGCAATCAGATCTCCCAAGTAATTAAATATGAAGATTTAAAACTCCTTTAGAGAAAACTGGTATTGATTCTCAACGTTTGCAAAAATATTATTGAAAACAATGTTAAACTTAGATTTGTCCCTAGCATTTATTTCTGACTAGTATGTGGTTCCTAAGCATAAAAGGGTGTGAAAACAGGTATCAAAGAAAAAAAAAAGAGCATTGTTTTCTTTCAATTCCTTCTGCATGGAAAAATATGCAAGCAACCCAACCCTGAATAAACCAGGGGGTGCAGCTGGAACCAGTCCAAGCTCTGCTTTAGTAATAGAAAAATTACTGAAGTGGTGGTCTTTTTTTATATAAACATCTGGACAAACTGGCCAGTGAGATTAATTTGGAAGTCATTATTCACCACTACTTTGTTTGATAGAGAAAAGCATTATAACCAAGCTATGTGGGACATCCTACCTGATCCTTGGCTGGTGTTAATACCCACCAAACCCAGCACCTGGCCAGGCCAGGAAGAGCACCCGAACACACCCAGCTCCTCACAGCTCAGTTCTTTACCCCACCAGAGATCTTCACCTTCCCCTCACCTATTTATTCATTTTCCTTTCTTGGTTTATACCTGTAATGACTTGAACTGCTACTAAAACTTTTAGGGGCGTAATACTGCAAACCCCTTGACGGATTAAAAATCTCCTGATATATTATCAGGACAAAAATTCTGTAACTCTGAAAACTTGCCATTAAACTTACACATCCACATGAGCAGTCCGGGGTAGCATTCCTTCAGTGACCAGCACACAGCCCATTATCACAGCATATGGACAGGCAATTTGCCAGCTAATCACCCTGCAGCCAGCACTACACCAGGCCCAGGTGCACCGTGCCCAAGAAGGGATGAGCAGGTCATATGATTTGCTTTAATGCAGGTGGTTACATTCTGGCTGATTTATCACCTCGCAGTGTCAGAACCACTGAAAGCAGGTAATAAACACCACCTGAAAGCTCTGCCTTGGTGCACCCGAATTACCCTACCCCGTTCCACAGGTCTGGATCTGTGGCCTTAGCGACTTCTTAAATCCCTCCCAGTGTCCTGGGTTGTGGGGATGTAGTAAAACAATGTATTCTTCCCCATCTGCATCAGCCCTGATGAGCTGTTCATGACAGGTCATTTGCAACAACTGCCCGGTGCACGTTCGGCCCCTGGGACTGCAAGCTGGGGTTAGGTAAGATAAGGGAAACCCTGTGGCGAGGTAGGGTCCCTTTGTCTTCACAAAAGACACAGCTGGGAGAGCTCCCCCCAGACAGCACCACCAATAATCACACCCATCCTGAGGGGGCCATCTCTGTTAATGGCCATCACGGACAAGGGGCAGCTGGAACGACCCAACCGCCCAGAACCTCCCAAACCATCTGATCTCAGCATTCCATTGGGAAACGCTCCGCCCTGGGGGAGGTACATGCGCATTCCTGCGGGAATATAATGAAGCCTGCCTGGACCCTGGCACGCACTCTCCGGCACTGATTCCAGGAGCTGCAGAGGATTCACCGCTCCCACCGCCCTGCGCCCACCGCTCCAACCGGACTGCACCCACCACTCCAACCGGACTGCACCCACCACTCGCCCGGACTGCACCCACCACTCGCCCGGACTGCACCCACCNCCACCGCTCACCTGGACTGCAGCCCCCCTGCCTCCCCAGCGCCCCCACCCAGGTGTGGCCAGAGCTGCACCACAGGGAACACCGGGTGACAGGCGGGGAGTCTGTGACTGGTGTGTGTTGTGGTTATTGTTGCTGTTTGTTCCGTTGGGTTATACCTATCTATCTATTTTAGTAAAGAACTGTTATTCCTTTTCCCATATTTGGCCTCAAAAGCCTGATAATTTGCAAAACTACAATAATTCAGGGGAGGGGGAGATTCCTTCCACTCCAGGAGGGTTCCTGCTTTTCCTTGGCAGATACCTGCCTTGCAAACTAAGACACCCAGCTTGCCCAGTCTCGATCTGGAGGCCGCCCCTCCTCTGTGTGCCCTTGGCTCCCTCGGGCCCCTGGGAAGCCTGGCAGGACCCGGGGAGGGTTCTGTGCTGTAACCTGGCAGGAGGCTGACACCTCTCCCTGCCTCCCCACTCTCTGCATCAGACTAACAGGAGGTGTGAATGCCACGGCTTGTGTGTGGCCTGGGGAAAGCTCATTTCTTAACCCTTTCCTCCCCTGATTCCTTTGCCAGTTCAGAGAGCGCGACCTACACTTGGCTGAATAGACTATATATATATATATTTTAAAAATATATACGTAAAATGAAGCCACAGAGGCCACTGCCACAGCTGGTGAGGAACATCACACGTTGTCATGTTCCCTGCCACAGGACAAAATAACTTCTCACAGAAAGTGAAGATACACATGGGTACAACTGTCTGTAGGATAAAGCTGTAGACCCTACGGGGCTCTCAAACTAGAGCAATCAATAAGAATTAATCTGTAGTTTACAGGACTTTAATTATTCTTCCTGATTACATCTGAACCCACTGAAAGTTCACACAAAGGGTAGCTAGTGTGATTTAACCTGTAATAAACATCAACATGTTTAGGGTAGAAAACTGGGGCAAAAGTTCCTATTTGCTCTCCATTTTAAAAAAATAAATAAATTTTAAAAGTGAAGTAATGTCAGAAGTTGTACAGGCAAAATTATGTATGAAAAGGAATAGCACATTAAAAAAACATTTGATACAATGTTTTTACCTGCTCCATGTGTTTGCATGAATTTAAATTTTCAAAGTATTTGCTAACAGTAAAATTTCTGCTGGTAATACATTGCCTGCTAGGAAGGAGAGTTCATCCTTTATTAACCTCTTTACTGATCTGAATATTGCTGGGGGACTTCCATGGAGGGACAATACACACGCTGAAAACAAATGCTGTAAAAGGAGCAAGAACACTGCTCATAACCTAAAACTGCTGACACGGCTTTTAGCCTTTTTTGGGGATCAATGTCTTTTAGAAAGAGAGAGCAATACTGTTTTTGCCAAGATCCACCATGCTCTCAAATGCTTCCTGACCACTTTCTTTACCACTACAAAAGGGAGTTTTAAAATTTAAACATGGGGTACAAATTAAATGAACAGTTTATGGGGCTTTCTTTGCTTGCTTTTCTTAACCGTCACCTTTTGATTCATGGACATATTCCGGATGATGCAGTACTACCAAATCCAAGTGTTTGAAGATGCTGAGTCAGGCCACAAATTCCATGAGATCTTACAGAGAAACAGCCAAGCCAGACGTTTTATTTTACTTCTATTTTCTATCTTAATTAGTGTTAAGGTCCACAAACTCTTGTTAGCCTGGAGCTGGTTTGTGTTTCCCAGAAAAATATGTAAATTCTTGAGGCTTGCAAGCAAACAAATGAGACATGTACTGAGTCAGGGGGAAATAACTGAAGAAACTTGTGGTTGTGCCAATGTAGGAAATAAAGACATTATGAGCATTGGAAAAAAGTAAACTTTTGTCTATTATAAACTAGTCTTGAAATCTTACTCATCAACAAAACAAAACAAAAAATTCAGGTTTCCTATTTTACATCTCACTCAGACACACTGAGAGCTAGGATTTGCAGTGTTTTTTAGAGGTTTCCCTACCTTACCCTGTCTAGCTGGGAACATAATGGCAAAGAGCAAAAGCAGTGGGAATTCTGTCTTTGATTTCAAGTTTCAAGATTTGCTTTTGATGTATACTTAAAATATTAAAGTGTTACTATTATCCCAGTTATTAGATAAATACAAACAAACAAACAAAAACCCAAATACAAACAAAAAACCCCACCACAATCCCCCTTTCCCACGTTTTGTAGGCTTAAAAATTTTCTTGAAACTCTTATTTTTGTTGAGGTTTTCTGGTGGTGTTTTGTTGCTGTTGTGCGTTGGTTTGGTTGGGTTTGTGTTGGGTTTTTTTTTTTTTAGAGTGGAGGCATATTAGTGTGTTGCTCATATGTAATGACTTTAATAAAAAAATTAAAATATAGAAGAACACCCATTGTCCATGGATATATTCTTAAACCCCAGGGGACCACATTAATTACTGCTGCAACACATAATCCTTGTCTGTCCACTGTCAAATCTGTCCTCTCACAGGGAATTGTAGATAGGATCAGGATCTAAGCTCCTTCAAATGCACCTACTAATATTCCTGCCATTACCAGTCTGTACCAGTCTGTCAGCTGAGAATGTGGCTCTCGCATGAACTGCCTATGCTTAAATAAATTTGTCAGAATGAGATGCCTCTCTTGGCACAGTTACAAAATCGTCTCTTTTGAAGGGGATTGAAATCAATCAATTCACCACCGAGCTTTTAGGGGACCCACGGATCTGCCCTGTGCTCATTAACCATGGAAGTGGTAAAGCAAGCCATCTACTAATGTACTTTATGATGTCTGATTAAAAAGGCTGAAAGGAGAGAAGACAGTGGAACCTAGCTAAATTCAGCCTGAGACAAAGGCTTCGGCTCTACGGAGTACCAGGAAGAGTTTCTGTAATGTACTGGCAAGCTCTGACATCATTAGGCTGAGGAATAACTGCAGCAAACTGCTGGCACATGCTGAATTTACTGGTGTCCGTGGTGTTGATGGGCCGTCACCAACACTGGTGGGGTTTTCTCTTTGGTTTTGAGACAAAAATGCTGGAAAAGGAAAGATCTCTGAAAGACAAAGACTATTACATAAACATGAAATAGAAGAGAAGCTATTCCGTTAGGGTACCCTGATTTAGGAAGAGAGGATAAAGAACAACACAGACGTATTTCTAGTAACCTGACCGTCTGGCAGAACCCGTAACAGCTCATTAAGAAGAAAAGAGAAAAATGTGATTAAACACACCATACTATAGGTAACAGTTTCATCCTGTACTGTTATCTCTGAAGCTCTCAAATAGAGCTTTTTACAGGATTCAACACAACACATGTTATAAACCCACTGTAACAGCAAGAAGCTAAAACAGGTGAATACAGGACAAAGAAAATATACTCATTAACAGTAGCTTCAATTAGCGCAGAAGAGCCTCAGATTCAGGTCCAACTGAGCAGACTTCAATAAAAAGATTCAAAAGTACTTAGTAGGTTAAGTACCTTGGTCGATAGTTCAATATTGTTTTAGTTTCTTTGCTGAAAAAGCAACATAAAGAAGCCGAACCAGGCTAGTATGTGCAGGGAATTCAAAACAAAACACTCCAAACCACCCAAAACTCCAGCCCAGCTCTCCACATTTATCCTTAGAAATGCAAATGAGCACTGTCCCTGTTAACAGGTGCTAACTAGCCCGGCACCCCGCTGCTCAGATGTGTTACGGATGAGCAGATGCCTTTCTGTGTTTCTTGTGATAGCCTTAGGAAAAGTGTCACACGTTGAAAAAGCAGAGATCAAACACTCCTCAAAGCTGCCTGTGACACTGACAAAATGCAAACCCGGTGACGCGACGAGAAGAAGCGACGCCATCAGTGAAACAGGACCCTGGCCTTGTGCAGGACTGGGGTCACTGTGCCTGTGACTGAGCTGGGGGGGAGCTTGTGTGCACAACTTCGGTTGTCAAGACTCTCCTTTCAGCCCTGCTAGATTCATCTGCTATCTCCAATCGACACTTGATGATTCCATCAGGTCGATATAAATTCGGAACAACTTCAGACAAGGAAAGGGACAAACGACCCAAGAGACTTCTTACACTGGTATAGGTTTTCTGGACTTTTGTCTCCTTTGGGTATTTTACATTCCCTGTCACCGTGTACCTCGCAATCACCACAGCGAGACAGGAGAAAGCTACCTGTATTTGGCAGATGTGACATCTACTGGAATAATACAAAAGTCCAGCAGAACAGGGACGGATGCTCTGGTAAGTGTTCACGTTCAGGGAGGCAGAGACATACAGAACACGTGTGGGTACTGTGATGAACAAGGGGTTGTGCAAGTATGTGCCTGTGTGTATGAGCTGGTCTGAGACCCTTTTCAAACCTTGTCCTACTGAGTTTCCCGATACTGGACAGAGCAAGCCTGCATCGTGTCCTAAAGAACACTAGAATGAGCTAAAGGACGAGTAAACCTGAGCTACCAGGGCCACGCAAAACAAAGCAGCACAGTCACAGAGGGCTTAGTAAATCACATACATTGCCCCGAGGCTACACCGTGTTTCAAAGAATGAAAACTGGTGTCAGTGTATGGCCCCATGGTCTGAGAGCTCTCAGAGGTGCTCGCAGCCAGCTCAGCCCTTTTTCATACACTGCACACAGCACAACGGAGAAAGAACTGCCAGAATGAGCTGATGGATCACAGAATTAGCTTTACAGGTACCGAACCCCAGACTAGTACTGAGCAGAGATTCCTCCACTCCAGGCTGTATTCACCAGCTAGTTCTGTAATCCAGGCAAACTGAAATTCTGCCCAGCGGTGTAAATGAACATTTCATATACCATTTTTTGTGAAACTCTACCAGATGAAATTAATTCTGCCCTGGGGCAGGGAAGTAGATTAGATGACTTCACAAATCCTGTACATTCCTGTTTCTCACGATTCTACTACTGCCTGGGATTGCTTCTTTCTCTGTTCCTAACCTGCCCCAGTGGCATTCAGATGATGTCCTCATCTTTGTGCTTTAACCACCTTAAAATATTTTAATGAGTTCAATTTTTTCTTCCCCAAAAAAGTCAGTTACCAATATGGAGTATACCAATCATCAACATGGTGACAAAATACCCATGCTTATGTAAAAAAAAAAGTTTTAATTTCATCAGCACTATCTCTTCCAAACACACAAGTGGAACCCCACTCCCAGTTTAGGCAGCAATCTTTCCCCATCTCAGGTTAGTTTAGAGGCTGCTCACAAAGCTCACAAAGTCCTCTTGCATTACTGTAAACAACCTAAACTGATGGTTCTCAGCAGAGGAACAGATGATTTAAAAGGATACTGACATAGAAGCCCAAGCCAGACGTAGCTGACTCAGATTTGAGAGCCTGGGCCTTACAGCACATCTTCCTCATTTGTTTTGCTCTTTCCTATATCAGCTACTGGGGAGTATTGAGTCATTCTCTGCTGTGAACATTCACTATCCACAGCTTAGTTCCAACAGGACTCATGGACAGTTCATTGCTTGACAGTGAAACAGGCACTGCAAGGGAAGAAGAGATACCCCAAGGTCAAATATTGCTTGGTGTGTGTGATTCACACAGCTCCATGCTGCTTCCTGCTTTCCTTGGTTAGATTCAAGAGTCGTGACTAAGTCAAGGGAAAAACAAAGCTTCTAAATGATCTGAGAACTCTGCAGTTAGGGAATTGACATTTTAAAATGTATAATTAACATAGATAATCAATGAAATTTACTTAACAGTTCCGTAGAGATTAAATCAGGTATGAAATCTGACTGTGAATGTCTGACAAGTATTTCCACTAGGAATCTAACGATGCATTTGAAGAGATGCTTTCCTGCAATCCTAAAATGTGTAGTAAATTTGAGGAAAAACCTCTGCTAGACCCATTTAGTAAACTGATCTTTTGCAAACTGTTTTTACCCACTAATAAATTCCTTAGACACCACCCAAAGCAAGTACCAAGTCAGCATCACAGCATGGATTTGTCATTAATCATGTTCATAAGTGACTGCCTCTTCTCCAGAAAGGTCAGCTCCCACATTGCTCAGAGCACGCTATTCACTCCTCAACAAATAAAAGTACTCAGCAGCTGTTAGTTAGAGGTGTTAGGGATATCCCAAAAAATGTCTTCTTGTCAAAATATGCTCGTTTCAGGGTGTAGGAAGGAGGAAGGGAAAAAAGAACTTTTTTCTTGGAATACACCCATGTCAAAGAGGTTATGTGGGAGAGATTTGTAATGACTGGGCTCTATTTTCCCATCAGAGCAGCCACGAGGCAAGTGGCTGGAGACAGCAGAGTGGAGTCAAACAAAAAAACTAACCAGTGGTTACTGGCTCTTCTGAACTGTGTAATTTCTTTGCTGGAGCATTTGTTTTTAAGTGCCTTAAAGGTCTGTTTCACTTCTGTGGCAGAAAAGGAAACTTCACATTTTGCAGAAGAGAATCTGGATTTCTAATTAGGCTGTAATTGCATTCTTTCCTTTCCCACCTCACCCGGGCTCTAGGTGGGCTGTTTCACAGACCACCCAACTGTGGAAGCTCACAGGCTGCAAGTCTCCAGAGGCTTTCTGTGAAATAGCTGAGTTAATGCCCAGAGTATCAAAGTGCTCCTACCCTCAGCTTCCCCTGGTGTTGCAGAAAGGTAAACGGATTCAGCTCTCCCCTGGAAAAAGCGAGAAGAAGCACAAGCTGAAAGGCAGAAAATGAGTTTTGGGTAAAACAGCAGCAGGCAGCCCAAACGTTCTGAGAGCACTCAGGAATCACGACCTAATCAGAAACAGATTAATATTTGTGTATGTTATCTGTACATCTAATTAAACTAAGCAGTAATGGCAATGAATCCTTATGAGTTAGAATAGGGAAGTTACTTTGTAACTTTTTCTTTCAGTACAGCCCAAAAATTTTCCCAAAACAAGTGAATCCCCCCAAACTCGTTCTGTGCTGTTTGTAAATCACTCACTGGAAAAAGGCAATCTCAGCAGAACCAAAACAGCCACACTGAAGAGCAGCGACAATTCTCAATGAGAATCAGATGGATAAAGAATGTGCACTGACAATATATCAGACAAAGGGAGCATATTTATACTTTTTCAAAGGGACACATTTTTTATTTAATAAAACTAAAACTTTAAAGACACGAAATCTATTTCAGAACAAAGGTAAACGTATACATACACATAAGTAAAATATAAAGAAAGAAGTAATCTTCAGATAAATACTTTGCTCTAACATATCTAGGCTGCCCAAAATTACTTTAAACTCCTGTGCCTGGGAAGAACAGAAGCAGTGCCTTCAAAGTAATGTTGTTGTCTGTGTTTACCTGGGCATGGCAGGTCCTGTGCCCTGTGCTCAGTTGTAGTTTTCAGGGGTGAGAATTGAGCTGTGCCTTCAGTTCTCAGTTGTGATTGCTTCTCTTGAATCTTTTCTTAAACTTAAAATACCTATTTTTTGTTTTTTAAATACTGATTTTCCATATGATTTCTCTTTATAAATGTTACATTTTTCCATTTGGCAGAACAGTCTGCAAAAGTTTGCTGCTATCATGGTGATGAATTATCTGAGAACAATGTTTCTGAACTGTGATTCTGACATGTGCTGATGACCTGGCTGACACTACTCACACTGGGAAGCACCAAGGCGCGTTGCTTCCATCAAGATCAGGCAGACTGTGTAATTTCTCTTCCTCTTATCCCAACAGAAGGTCATAGTGCAGCTACCACTAAGCACAGAAACAAAGAAAATGGGCAGCTTCAGATGCAGGAGGATAAAGCACGCAAGACCGAGGTAAATCTCTTTCCATAAAGGACAAAAGACACCTGTCCAAGCTCAGCTCAACACGACAATGCGAGTGAAACGCCAAAGGTAAAGTGAGGATTCAGCTGCCAGCACCCTTGTCGTGTGGGCTGCACAGGGATGCTGGCCAGACCCCTCGGCACACGTGGCTTGGTGCTGCTGTCCTCCCAGCAGCCCTGCGAGGTGCAATCAGAGCTGCTTGCCCACTCACCTGGAGAAATACCGGTTATTTCCACAGCTCATGAAGTAGCTGTTCTCTGGGTCTCTGTCATGGCAAGACAGGAACTTCCTCTGCCTCAGGCCCCCTCAGAAAGTCCCTCTATAAGTACCAGCAGATAACACAAAGGAGTGTTTGGTTCCTCGGGGTGTTTTAACCTCCTCCTGGTTCAGGCCCTGTGGCTGATTCCCAGCACACAACAATATGAAGGAGGTGAATGCTGCATAGCTTAATTCTGTAGCTGTAGTTCTGCACACTTTCCAATAGATAGGAACAAAGAGCTTCTTATCTCCTAGCAATTCAGATCACAAATCCAAAGTAATGTCAGTAATACATGTAATTCTGATGTTTTCCTGTGAGCAGTTGAAAAACAAATAAGGCAAAACAAAATGCCCTTTCTGGTAGAGGAAGACAATTAAGGAAAATACAAGAGTACAAGTCACTTTATAAAATAAAAATTCACCTTAACACTCAGTTAATAGTTTTATACTCTTCTAACTCAGTCAGAGTTACTGGGTCACCATCGTCACTAAAGTGAACCAATAATAAAAGTTATGTCCAATGCAAGTAAAATACAACCTATCATTCACTTATCTGGAGCCAAAGCAAAAATATTTCTTTCATCTCTGTTAATACATGTTTTTATGCTATACCAATTAAACATAGTTTTGAGACATTTTCTCTAATTATTCACCAAAAGTGGTCCTTTATAATTCAGCCAGGATTATCCAGAGAATAATACACTTTTATCCCTTTCCTCAAAACACACTTGTGCCCCAGGAAATTTAACTGCTTCTATCTAATCCCATGAAAGTCCTTTCTGAATCACTTGGGGATTGACCTCATGAATTTTTCATTGTTATTTCTTGGCGGGACTGTCAATCAGAGATGAAAAAGAGGAAAACAAAACACAGAGTGAAGTGGTTTGCTAGAAACATCACCTCAGCCAGTGCCAAAATTACATCAGATGGCATAAAGAAGAATCACTTTGAAGAAGTGGCGTGGAAGAAAAGTGTCTCTTTTGTGTCCTTTTCTCTTTGTTTTCTAGGATTAATAGCTTATTTCCTCTCTGTGGGTTGGTTTGGGGTTTTTTTTCAGGCATGCTCAGCATTGCATTCTGTTTCCTAAATAACATCATGAGCACTCCACACAAGTTTACAACAAAACCCCTGCATCAGTTGTGTTCTAATCAGTTTTCTTCAAGCCATCCTCAAACCAAACACCACAAGATTGTTTCTTCCTTCACACTTGAATGCAATTCCATTCCCAGCAGTGACACAAACATGGAAGGTGGGGCTCACATCCCACAAGGTGTCTGATCACCGCTGACAAGGCAACTGTGAGCACAAAGACTGTTCTCCCGCAAGCAGCCAAAGCACAGGCACTGTACATCCATCTCCCCCCTCAGCACAGAAATCTGGCACAAGCAGCCCAGACCCAGGGGCCCCAGCCACACATAACACCCCACAGGTGCTTTGCATGTTTTTTCCTAAAGGTAAAATAACATTCCTGTACAAAGGAAGGCATAGGTGACATGGCAGTTGTAGGCCCTTTGTTGGCCTTTTCAGCTGGCTTTAAAATTGCTATTTCTCTATGAAGTATGTTCTTTTAAGCTAAAAGCTTTTAAAAAGTGAAACTTTTTAGCATAAGAAAGGCAAAAAAGAAGGGTCACAAACGAAAAGGCTCAAGAGAAGCATCCACAACTGAGAACTGAAGGCACAGCTCAATTCTCACCCCTGAAAACTACAACTGAGCACAGGGCACAGGACCTGCCATGCCCAGGTAAACACAGACAACAACATTACTTTGAAGGCACTGCTTCTGTTCTTCCCAGGCACAGGAGGACAGTTCAGATTCAACGCTTTCTGTATTTCTCTGAACGCAATTCTATATTAGTGAGGCCTTCACATCTTTGCAATGTAAAAATCAATCCCATCCAAGCTCAAAGATGGAAAGGTATCAAATATGACTATAGACGAGTAATAACTTGTGTATACATTCTCTTTCCATACTTTTGATTTATAGTATTTTAAATTAGTTCACAATGTGTTATGGTTAATGTTCTACCCAGGAATCCCAACACTGTTTGTGGGTATTCATGGAGCAAAGTAAAATTCTTCTTTTGGGATGGACTTTGAGTTTAAGGTTATATATATCTAAATAAATAACTGCAAAGTTAAACAAGGGATTTGTGAGATGGAAAGGAGGACAGGTTTTCTCCAAAATTACTCCCTGTGCAGCCTGACATTTGTGCAAGTCAGAGGCCAAGCCTCTGCAGAGCCTGTCCACTATCACTGCAGCTGCTCTGGGTCAAAGGAGCACTGAGAAATGTGGGTTTGTTTTCAGTTGGTCATTTTTTGTTTGGATACTTGGTTTGGTGTTGGCTGCTGGAGAATTCATTGGTTTTAGGGTTTTTGTTTGTTTTTACTGGGCTAGATAACTTGTCAGGTGTGCATTGCAAATAGCCAAACTCGGGAGTTGTAAACATCACTCTCTGCTTTGTCACCTCCTGCCCCTTTTCTACTATCACTGCACTGGTTTTCCCTAATCAAAACTTTAGAACAGGATTGCTCAACCTACATTACCTTAACTCTCCCAGTAGCAGCAGAATCAGAGCAGCTAAACAAAGGGTTAGCAGGAACTTGATGTTAAATAATAACCAGAGATATAATGGGGGCAGAGCACGGGAAGTCTGTGTGAGTACAGCAAGATTTTTTCCCAAGCAAACTAAGAAATTCTAAGCTCTGAGAGTTAGAAATAAACCCTTCAACACTAGTAAGACCAAATCCTTCCCAGTAAAGAGGTGCTTTTAAGTTTCACTTTGATTTCTTTCCTGTTCTGTCATCATCTTACCAGGCATTTATATCTTGTATTTTTCTCTTTGACTTTGGTAATTCTTGCATTATTGGTTGCACAGTGCACTAATGGGGGCAAACGGGCACTGGTTTGTTAGCAACTGGCCTGTGTACAAAGCAAAGTGTGCCCAAACTATGAAATCTTGAAATACTGTTTCTCTTGTCATTTACAATGATATGAGATTATGTGCAGCTATGAAAGCAGTAAGTCATTTCACCAGGAACAGTTCCCAGGGAACATTTTGGTGTCCTCAATTCATACATGGAATGTGTGAACCACCATACACGGGGACTTACGATTTTGGTGTCCCCTCCACACCCCACGCCTTGGTGCCCACACCCCAGCACGACACTGCAGCCTCTCTCTTGCTCTGGACCCCTCGTGCCAGAAGCAGCAGTTGGCAGCTCTGTGCCAGAGACCTGGGAAAGGAGACCAGAAATAGAAATCAAGGGGAGAAAAGTGCTGCTCAGGGGCAGCTGCAGTTCTGCTCTGCAGAACACCGCTGGACACGTGAGATGACTCTTGGTTGTACTTCTGCTGTTGCCTTCCGCCACAGCACGCCAACAGAAGCCCCAAAATGTTTGGTGGCTGCGTGTGTGATACAGCCATTGTAGGGCAGGCGCTTCAATCCGTCCTCACTTGGCATGTTGAACCCTGACTGAAACTCAAGGACATTCTCTAAGGGTGCATAGAAATGCATGCCTCTATCAGTAAAGGCTGCAGAGCATTCTACAAACAACTGTCAACTCTCCTTTCTGTAGAAACTCTGCCTTCTTTTACCTTGGACAAGCTTTTACAGACATTCATAGAAAAAAAAACCCAAAAACCAGAAACAGTTTTAATACATAAATGTAATTTCTCAGGCATATCCCAGAATATTTATTTTAACATATTCATACAATGCAAAAAGAGCCTCAAGTTGTAATGTGCTGTCAAATAGCAACCAATTCTGAGACAGGTGCTTCCACATCTGATTAAGCAAGCAAGAAAGGATGAAGATAACTTTAAGATCTTTAAGGCAAGAAAAAGTGGAAAAGCTCCCAAAAATGGGCAGCAATAGAGGGAAGCAAGTACCTGCTAGATGTATTTTTAGAAAAGGTGCAATTTTAACTGCTCATTATACTGAAGTGTCCAAAGCACAGCTTTTTTTCAGAGATTTTGATTTTCAGACCAAGTGTTTCCTATGTAACATATATACATATTCCTTGTATATAAAAAAGGCTGGGTTTGCTTTTTTGTCAGAACAATTGGGTGACTTGACAAAATAATCACCCTGGAAGAGACTTGAGGGACCTCAGGAAGCCTCTGGTCCAAACTCCTACTCAAAGCAGGGTCAGTTATGAGGTCAGATCACATTGCTCAAGGTTTAAACAGTCAGGTCTTGAAACCCTCAAAGGATGGAGACTGCATAATTCCTCTAAGCAACCTGATTCACTGCCTCACTCTCATTAAAAAAAAAAAAAAGATTTTATCCAATCTGTACCCATTTTATTTCATTTTATATCTGTTGTCTTTCATCCTTTCACAGTGAAAAGTCTGGTGCTTCATAAGGAATGGCACATTGTTTTTTTTTCTAAGTTTGACTGCTTGGAAAAATATGTAGGGGATTTCCAGGAAACTTCTTCAACCGACAAGAGGAACCAGGAATAAACGCCACAGCTTTTATAAAAATATCAAATTAAACTACATATGCCTTGCAGAAGGTCCAGTTCCTCATTACTTCATGGTAAGTATAAACATTTTGGAAGACCGGAAAATATTAATTAGCTAAAAACCAGGCAGAGTTAAGAGGTTTCAATTTCAAGGATGAAATAAACCAAAATATGTTGATCATGAAAATTTCAGGATCAGAATTAGGCAGCTTAGCTGGCTGGTTGTGACATAAACCACAATTTTCCAATCAGTGCCTAAGGCAGAAATGTCAGAGCTGAACCAAATTGCCTAGATTAGGACGTTTAACTTGACATGTTTATTCTTGCTGAAAGCCAAACAAATCTTTCCAACTTTTTAGAATTTGGTTCATCCATTTCCTTTTTCAGACAAGCTAATCAACTATTTTTTCTAGCAATTCTACAATAAGAAGCAAAATTACAAATGTACACATGCAAATATACTGATATACATAAAATACAATATTTGTATACTACTTTCTATATATATATATAAAAATGATCAAATTTCTCACTATTTGCAATGGTGGCCTTGGCAAAAGGCTTCATATTTATCCACAGATAATTCCTACTGGTAAGAATTAGTAGGCGTAGGTATTTGTACTCTGAATAATTAGAGAGAGATGATCCTGAGCGCCTCACACAGCTTAGCCAAAGCCAATCCAGCTCTCTGTGCTGCTGGCACAGCTGGACAAGGGTCAGACTAGGGGGAAAGAGACCTGAGAGAAATGGGCGCTCAGAGGTGAAACTGGCACGGTGTGTGGGAATTCATCCTTCCAACACCAGGCCGTGCAGCCACGGCACAGTGCACCAACATCCCATCAGAGGAGGACGAGAAAATACCACGCAGGCACACCTAGGCTCCATCCAGCACCTCTGGAGACAGTTTGGGGCTATTGTGATTATCCCTGATTTACACGGCAGCACTCATACATCTTAATAACAGGCAGTATCCTACCTTTTGCTCAGGGCAGAAGAAACTTGCTTTTTGCCTTTGAAATTTCAGTATTAGAAAAGAGTCAGCAGGTGTCTGGAAGGAAGCTGAAGAAAAAGGAGCCATTATAAAATATCCCACGTGTGTTGCAAACGGTGTTTACACAAGCACACGACTCATTCTGCTACACGTGCAGCAGGGAAATGGAAGTGAGGTGGCTGCTGAGAGAAGGATATTAAAGTCTTCTCAGGAATAGATTGAGAAGACTCTTCTTTCCAGTTCAGTCATGGAGGGTGTGCAGCTCACACAGGCTCCATTCCTCGGGCTCAGTTTTTGTGGCTGCCCTGCAGTTCAAGGCCTCACCCAGGACCCAGGAATGCACCTCTGCGAGGAACAGGAGAGGGACTGAGTGAGAAGAGCTGTCCTCATGTGTGCATGAGCTAAACCATCAGCATTCTTCATCTCTTCTCACGTGTTTGATTGGTAGGGAGTAGCTGGATCCAGGCACTCTGAGATCTCTCAAGTACAGGCAGGGAATGGCTGCTGAGGGAATATCTGGGGATGGAGTGGAGCAGCCAGGACCTGATGGAGGCCTGAAGGAGTCACACACAGATGCTCTGCTATAGAACAGACCCCACCATGCCTCTAGGATTTTAGAAAGTGTTTGGGGGAAAATTGCAATTGGAAATGAGGATTCTGCTTCTCTGGTCTCACCCTAAAGACACATTTAATGAAAGGGACAATCAATTTCCACCCATGTCTTTGGCACTCCCCCCCATGATAAATATTCCTTTTTATGTTTAGCAAGTAGAGCTTCACATTATTTAGCTTCTCTATCAAACTGTATCCTTTATATTAAACAACAAAATCTGTTACTAAACTCCTCTTTTCAGCAATATTTAAAATACTAACCACTAAATGCCCATTGCTCAATGTCCTAGACCTACTCAAGTAAGAAAGATTAAGTGCATCAAATTGGACTGTAAATTATGTGAGCTTGACATCATTCATCCTGTTGCTTCAATTTAATTATATTTAGTCTTCAATCCATCCCCAGCAGCCCCAATATTTCACATTTTGTTAGTTTATCTGCTTTAGTGACTTACAAAAATAACCACACTTCCAAACATCACTTCAGAAAATTAACCCTAAAGCAGTGTTCCCAACCCATCAACACTTCTGCGCAGGAGAAAAATATCCTGAGTGCCCACTTGACAACAGTAGTTGCTGAAAGCAATAACAGGAAAAAAAAGGTGAAAACTCAGAAAAACACACATTCAGATTTCAGTTCTGGACTGTCTAATACTCTAGAATCTGAATTTGACAGCAAATACTGTCATGGTTTTATTATAACCTAGATACATATGCTTAAAGCTTTCTTCTAAAAACCTTTTTTCAGATGGTATTTCCTCTGCCAGATCCTAGGTATAAGATGATATTTTTCTTTTAGTATTTTCAGCAAAATCAGTTGGAAGTAGTCTTTTGACTGCAAAGGTATTTTATAGATTTTTTTTTTGATAAAAATGTTTTAAAGACATATAAATTATCCTCACTGAAAAACAATCTTTTTGCTACTTTAGACTTTGAGAGTAAAATTATAAAAACTCCAAAAATTACTGCAATTTGGAAGGAAAAGCTTAAATTATAAAGTTTAAATTCTAAAATTACATTAAATTTCCTTGGATCATGGAATAACACATCAAGCTTACAGATTTGTGCAGGTAGCTTACAAATGATTGCATCTCCAGGGTACCAACAATTCATGTGGTACCTTTGCTTCTGCAAAACTGAGTTTCTGTAAGCACTCACTAACCTATTTTCTATGTAAGAAACCCTTCCAGGAAATACACCTAGTTCTTCTGAACAGTCTTCTCTAAAAAGCTTATTAATGCTAATAATCGACATTATTAGCAATTGCCCCATGGAGATGATATCATCACAACGCTCCAGCAAGTGTAAACATCTCCAAAAGCCCGTTCTGCCCTGCCCAGCCTTGGTGGTTGCTCTGGCTGTACTTTCAGGCCTCAGCAGAATTTCCCTTCCTGAAAGACAGGCTTTAGCCCGAGTCCTGCCCCCCACTGCCTTGGACAGGGGTTGTAACACCCGCTGGGAACAGAAGATGCTTCAACATTCCTTACTGGAATGCAGCATTATCTAGCAAACAGGGATCCTACAGCTTAGGAGAGAGTCTAAGTATGCAGTCTTCCCTTAACTCAGATGATCAGCCCAAACATAAAATGCAAAGCTCAACACCCCAACCAGCAAAAATTACTGCTACTTTGTTGTCGTGTGGTGGGTTTTAAACAAGCCAGAATTTTTTCAATCTGTCCCAAACCTACCAACAAAAGGATGCTACTTTAAATTGCAAAGGACTCAACACACACTACTGGAAGTGGCATTTCTGTTTTGTTTTTCCTGTCTAACATGAAAATCCTTTACATCCGCTCCTGCTAAAATGATGTTTAGCAGCGTTGGGGTTGTAGGACAGGAAGTCTCACTTCAAGGCCTACTTTCACATAGGACCTAATGTCTCGTGATACAAATTTTCTATAGTTAATTATTTCTTCAAAATATTTGTTTGAAAGTTACAAAATTGTCTTTAATGTAAGGCAAGAAGATGACTTATCAGAACCATCTTTCACATAAAAGTTAGTGCAGCTCAAAGCACCAATAGAAATTATTTTATGCGAATAAACATATTTTGAAGGTAATCAGCTGGAAATAAAATCTGATTATTACATTCTGAATGTGCCAGAAGTGGAACTTAACAAATTGAGAGTGCAGCTGAGGCCTAACCTGCTGTATTTCCCTCAAATCCAGATTTATCATTGCCTTCTATTGCTGGGTTTGGCTCAGCATCTTGCCCAAGGGTGTTGAATGACACCCTCAGGGTCCTGCTGGAAAAGAATAAAAGCTTTTTCTCTCAGCTAACCAATAAAGAACAAGTCAACAGCACTCCAGGAACACCTATTAAAGCCTACCAGAGCCTAATAAAAACAGTTACTTAAATATTAAAGCCATTTCATTGCTAGTGGCTGGAACACAAGCAAGCAGGCATTTCAGCTGGTTCAAGTCTTTATCAAAGGCTTAAAAAGAAAATTAGTTCTATTTATAGGCACAAGCATAGGAGCACTGTGCTTGCCAGCCCATTTTATTGCTAACATCAAAGAAAATTCATGTTTAAACCAATTATTTATTAAATCCTACAACTAAAACTGGTGTCTCAGCCCCCTACATCAGTGCTACTGTACCCAGCCACTCCAAGGACTGCCAGCCCAAAACAAACCATGGCCAGTCAGAACCATTAGTGTCAACCACGGGGTCAGAGTTCACACATTCCTTCAGGGTGCTAAAAACATCAGAAACACCATTTGTGTTTAGACAGATGTAAAGGCACAAAGATTACAAACTTACAAGGCTCAACCGAAACAAGGGGTGCAAAGGGAAACAAAAGGTAATGGGTACAAATAAGAGAACTGAAATGTCTTACCACTGAATTCAAGATAAAAATAAAACCGTTCCTAAAATAAACTTGTTCTAAGTCCATAATTGCACCAAAACTATCAGATGTTTACTTTCCTTTAAACTGGATTCTAACACTGAGCACTAAAGTCAAGGTTCGTTTAATCCTTTCCTCCCTCCTGCTGTGCACCATTTCCATCCTGAAAGCCAGCAGCAGGGTGTATTATTTCAGTTCAGAGACAGGTTTTGTTGTGAAAGGCTCAGCTTCACTGTAACACCTATGGGTTGGGGAGAAAAAAAATGCTCATTGTGCTGGGAATTTTGGCAGCCCCCAGGTAGAAACCTGCCACATCAAACTTCATTTTGGACTGCCTGTGGATGTCCTCACTGCCTGCTCTCTTCCCATTCTCTGCTCACGTGTTTCAGAAATATTCCACACTCAATCAAGGTTTGCAAGCTGATCTTCACATTTTGATTATTCATATGAGTGTGTTTTCAAAAGCATTTAAGTGAACGTTTGACTTTATTTCGTTCCAGTCTGGAAGATTTCTGCTTTTTATTTCAAATACAATTACACCTCTTACATTTACATGTGTTCGTCTAGTTCTTTAAGCCATTTATGGACGTGTTTAAGTAAACTCTTTTTCAGCAAGTCACTTAAACATGGTTCGTCTTTTGCTGACTGGGAAAGAGGTTACAGCCTTGTATTTCTTTGGAAGAAGTCCTTTTCATAACATTACATTAAGGAAATTATTAATACCCATGAATATACATCTGGGCTATTTTTCATAAGTAACTTAACAGGTCTAATACATGTGAATGTATGATCTGAGTATCATCAACTGATCACACAGTGATCCCTGTCTTTCCTCAACTAACATTCTCCTACAGCCACATCAGCAAGATTTGTCACATTTAAAATATGGGTTCAACATACTTCCCGTGGCAGCCGTCCTTTTCTACTCCTATACAGAGGGTTTCTAGAGTAACATTGGCTACAAACAAACAGCTTTTTATGCATTAAAAAAAAGCTGTGGACAGGGAGATAAGTGCAAATTGTGGTAGTGTGCAGGATAGCATCAAGCTGACAGCAGAATTCCTCAGGCAGCCCAGGGAGCACACACCATGGACAGCATTAACATGGGGGAGTCCACAGGACAAGCACATCAGTGGCACTGCAGATACACACACTTTAAAGAGGCAGATGCTGGCCCTGACACTACTCAGAGAAATTCACACCATCCAGCATGAGTATGCACCGGGAGTTTTTCCACACAGATGGGAATGTGCCATCCTGTGTCCAATAACCAGGCTGAGGCATCCACAACTGGGAAGCAAGAGTTACTGGGATGTGGTGCCAGTTAAAAAGAGGGTTGGGGCACGGTCCCAGTCTGCACTGCCGTGGCTAACCTTGGGGAAAAAAAGCAGCTACGTGTTGGCCAAATGGTAAAACTCTGAAGCGTACCTTTAAAATGGTTTGCTATGTAACAAGTAATTGAAACTTTCATGTATTCTAAGAATCTTCCTGTGCAAATACAGAGATGTAAGAAACATGCAAATGAAAGCCCAAGAGTATGACAGCAACTCCCATCTGCCAAAGGCACAGCACTCATCATGGATCATCCAGTTCCCTTCTGCAGGCAAGCCATAATTAGGTGGCCAAAGAAAGAGAACAGAACAAAACGAGCTCTGACACATCACCGAGAAACAGCAGCTTTGACCTTTCAGCATCCTGAGCAGCAACTGGCTGTAGCTCAACTGAGTCATAAAAGAGATGTTTTTTCATTTACTACCTTACACCAAACTAAGATCAACTACATCATGCATTCTTCTTACATTTCCCTGTTAATAGTCTTTATAGGGACTACTAAAATACTACTGCAAGCTAATATACTGTAGGGTTTCACTCTTAAGGAAAAGATGGAAGATTATTTGTTCTGAAGAGCAAAAAGGACACATTGGTAGCATAACTGGATTCCAGTCTGAATTCTCATCATTAGTTTATCTTTCACATTAAAGCCTTCTCCCTGAAAAATTTATTTGGAAAAATTGATTTTAAAGTGCATGAAAATCTCAATAAATACAGCCTTCCTGCTACTTACAAACTGGTCTAGCCTCTCTGGTTTCCTAATTGCTACCAGACAGAAGTAATTATAACTGAAATAAAACAGTTTTGTTTGACTTTGCCATCCCTGCAGTGAGCCCTAAAGTTTAGAAAACCCTGCAAGACAAAGCAGTACATTTCACTGAGGAATGAAAAGGAAAACCATCATTGAAATTTGGCCCATTGCTTCTAGATATTGCACAAGTAGAGTGATTTCAGGACTAAAACTACCAAGCTCATGATTTTGAACTGTTCCTTCTGCTGGAGGAAGGCGGTAACTTACTTCCAGAGCAGTAGGACATTTTTCTAAGAGTGCTTCACATCACACCATCCTGGGCGTGGAGCACATCTCCTGCCAGCACTAAGTGCTCACAGACACCACACTGTGCCTGCTCTCCATGTCTGCCTTTGGTTGTACAGAAGACACAGGTGCTCCTTTCCTTCCTGACCATCAAAGAGACAAATCCCAGCATTGTGCAGAAATTATTCTGTATCTCGTGAGGTACAGTCATTAAAACAGGAGTTCAAAGCAGCCATTAGCTTTTTTATCTGTTTCTAAGCAGGTACCAAACTGCCCACGCAGCCAGAAAGTTTAACCACCATATGTACACTTTTGGTGCCACCTGGTTAGGAACCAAAGTGTTGGCAACTCCCAATAACTGCAGGGTCTCACAAGATTCCGTGCCTTCCTTGAAGGGTGTGAACTACAGAGTGAAGCTTCTACATGACAATCCCAGCCTTTAAAGGAAGGCCTCTGGTTCTCATGACTGCCACGATGTGCTTTAAAAGTTGTAATGGCCCACAGAATAGAAGGCAACTAAAAATACCAATTTCTTATCTCATTTCTATGTGAGCCTCATGTTCTTTGGGTAGCTGGTGATTCTAATAGTGACAGTGTCAAGTTTAACAGGTTCCAAGTCTGCCAATCCCTTTCTGCACATCCTGTTTATAAATGATTTAAGGTACTCCCATTCTTTTAACAGTAGGGTACACATAGCATGAAGAATTGCTTCATGACGACTTCAAAATCAGTGTTTAAAACTTCTTCACTTTACAGCAGAGCTGGAAGAAAAATAAATCTGAGCATGCTGTTCACTCAAAATATGCACTTCCCAGCTCAACCTGCCAGCTTCTTTCCCCTGAGTCAGCAGGGAATTGAAGGAGACAAAACAGCTTCCCCCTAAAAGCCTCAGAGGTTAACTGGCCTGAGTTGATATCCTACCAGTTCACACGAATTGAACACAGAAAGTAGAAGGTTGGCAGGAGATCAACATTTTTAAATTTAAATGCTAACATTTCCAGGCTTTTTAACCCTCATTTTAGCAAGCTGATGGATTTGTTTGTTCCTTTTCACTCTGTCACTGGATCTTTTTAGAAAAATCCTATTTGGCATCGAGATAAAGGTTACCATGTGCATCAGGCAGTTTGAATGTGTTGCTTAAGGAAGAGAAAGACAAAATAACTCAAGAAAGACCCAGAGAAAGAAACTGAAAAACATGGGGTATAGCTTAAGATCAGTGTTTTATTGTAAAGGGGAATGGAATATTGGAAAAGACAAAAAAAAAAAAAGGTCTGTTTTGTACAGTACTTATTTGTCTACAGAGAAAAAAATTAAGTTTCATTAAAAAATATTTTTATGAACTGTCATGTTGTTGTGATCACATAGGAAGTTACATGCAAACAAGGCTGTTCATTAGCCTAGAAGTGATCTAAATGTGATTAATTCTAAGGGGACAAGACATAGTAATCACACACAAAGTGTTCATAGGAACATCTCATTAAATTCTTAAGTTACCACTGTCAAAAACATTAAAAATAAGTTTGTTTCATTTGCAACATAAAAAGGACAATCCAAACCCAAAGCAAAGCAGTCTTACATTTTCAAAATGAAAAAAAAAAAAAAAAAGCAACCAAACCTGTTGGAATGATGTTCATGATCTAGGAATGAAGAGCAGAAAGCAGTTAACTACCCAGTTTAGACCACATTTCATAAACTTTTCATTGCATTAACCATTATTTTGCCATTTATTTCCTAATAGCCTTTCCTTAAATCCACCCAAAATTGACTGGACATTTCAATAAGCAAAGAAACAGGAATGGAGACTCAAGGTTTGGATCACAGCCAGAAGAAGAAAAGCTGCTGCCATATGTTAAATGCATAGGAACATGTCACATCAGCACTGAATTCAAACTTCCTCAGTGTCTGCAATTTCACTTTTAAAAGTGTGGGACAATAGGAAAAGACATTTTAATATAAGTTTCACTAATGTTATAATATTATCTAAGCAGTGATTTTACAGCAGACACCACTATTAGCGATGTACAGACATTTATTTAAGCTTATATGAAAATCAAGGTCAATGGAAGATCACCAGTAGAAGCTCAAAGATAAATCCAACACTTTCTGCTATAGGATAGAAAAGGAGGGTGGGATAGCAAGGAGAACAAACAAGGGGAAAAAAGAACAAAAGGGTCTTAAATTAAAAACCATCACAGAAGTCAGCAAAATATACTGTCTCCAGAAGTGAGGAAAAAAAGCAGAAGTGCCAGAAGCTCCACAGAATATTCTAAAACCTTCTGAGACCAATTTACATAAGGAACATGGAAGGTAGTGACAAAATAGTGGGTTATCAATGGGAAACAGAGGTGTGGGAATGTACTGAACTGAAAACTGATAAAAAGACCTCTGGCTGTCTCTAGGCTGTTTGGACAGCATATAATCAAGCAACTTTCCATCAGCCTGGAAAGGGGAAAAAGCCATGTCAGGGGGAACAGAAAATCCCCAACGAAACATATACGTGCTAGCTATACTGGTGAACTCCAGATAATGCCTTTGTGCAATCCTTTCACTAAAAGCAAATTAAAAAGTACAGTAGGCACTTGCTTACTTAAGAAGGACAATTCTGATGCCATTAACTGCTGAATAAGGGCTTAATTCTTCCCATTCAAAGAAAAGTCCAATGAAAAAGAAATACTAAAGCCTTAATGAGGGCATACATTATTGTTGATCTGCTGTTCTGCTGCCATACAAATCCTCTACAAAATCTCAAATCATTAACAAATAGAAAAAGCAAATTACTAGACGTTCACCCAAAGGTCAGCTGTCTGCACCAGGCCAGAGAGGCAGCCCCAGTGAGCGGGTCTTCAATGGACCCCTGCTCTGTGAAAGGAAGCTGGTTGAAGTCGCAGAGCCAGACCGCTCTGGGAAAAATGCACCGCGTACAAAATCCAAGGATGAAACCTCTAAGGGCATCAAAATACTTCACCATTCCATGAATGAAATGTAGCAACATTTCATGTTATGTAATGCAGTATTAATTTTGTATTATATTAAGATAGCATGCATGACAAAAGAGAAATATTTTGATCAAGGACGTTTTTGCCTTTTCATTCATGGAGAATTTGAAAACGAATCAACAGAGAACTTAACCAAAGAGTAGAGAAATATTGAAGGCTTAAGCCCTTCACAAAATACATCAGAACTTGAAGTGCACTGCAAATAATATGGCTGATCTTCCCATAGAGTTAAAATTGCTTTAGAAAGAGTGTATTGCCACTATTACTGCTTCTTTGTAGGTTGATTTTAAGGGGGAGTGAACTTCACAAATATTTTAAGTCAGCAGTATATTTCCAACTATTTAGGATAAAATGGACCCATGCTAACCCACGTTACTCCTCTTGTTCCATGAAGACATAATATGGAATAACTGTTGGAATTTGGTTCAATGAAAAGGTGAATACTCCTTGGCTGTTTTTTAGGCTGTGACAGGGAGCAATCTAACCCTGACAGGAGGGATTGGCACAGATTTGCCTTGTCAGGCCTACAAGGACTCACATGCCTTGTGGATGACCATATTTTGGAACATAGATGTGCTTTATTGTGGAATAACTTTTTTACAAAATCTCACTACTCCCTATCAGGCCAATTCAACCTGAAAGTCTTTTACTTCAACTCATCCTCCCCATCACCTTCTTTCAATTCATCTTACTTGCCCCAGCAGCCTTTTCCAACCCCTACTCATCACACTTCTTCTCATGCTGTTCTTAAACACTCAACTTGTTTTGCACAGTCCCACAGAGAAAGAAGTTCAGTACGAAGCAAGAGAACACTTGCAGACACCCTAACGGAGCATGCCAGTGGGAAGAGAACTGTATGAGTGTAATTCTCAGTGACCCTCAAGAGAAGCAGCATTTCTAGGGAGAGCAGTGATTCCATGCTTACCAAGGGGAAGCTGCCTAGCTGACAGCATGGCCCTTCCAGCCACTGCTTGAATTTGCCATTTTGTTAGCAGGACACACGTGACATGGGTGAATAAGAGCATTGTATTGACATTGCAAGTATTTCCAAATCAGCTTCAAGCAGTGACTGAACACTGGCTTTCTACAGAGTTGGCAAATGGAAAGAAGAGCATTCATGTTCTCTGCATTTTCCTGATAGCTGAAAGTGTAAAGGTTCATCTGCAAGGAAAATAAAACAAAGTAAACTGTAAATGATACATCAAAATCTCAACCACAAGTTTTGTTACTGGTGACCAGCAGTTAGAATCACAAAAAAAATGATTCCATACAGCATTGGAGAACCTTACTTCAAGAAAAACAACACGAAACTCAAGAAGTTAAACAAACTCTGTTGTCTGGGACATGGCCTTTTTTGTTCCGTATAAAATCCAGGAGCAAGACAGGCCATTTTTATCAGTCTCGGACTCATAATTTTTAGGTGTGAAGACCACAACTGAAAGTTATTTTCAGTTAATTTTGTACAGCTGTTGGTAGACAAGTGCATGAATTCTGGAATTACTGGAAAAAGAAAATCTGACTGGCTGCTTAGTGCCTCTGGTATGAGAGCTACAACGTGACTCAAGACTGAAAACAGAAGGAAATGGTGTTTTGTTTCCCTAGAATCAATCACTATGGATTGCCTGACAAAATTCTCTGGCACTGGAACAGAACACAATAAAACAGATCTATTAACAAGCCTGGGAAGCACAGCTGGGGCATTCCATTTTCCTCATGGAGGGAAAGGTTCTCCAAATCCTTTTCCTATAAGGTGTGAGAGGTTCACACCATCACAGAGATTAAAAAAAAAAAAAAAGAAAGGAAATAAAAATGGTTAACATAATACAGAGAGAAGACTTTATATTAATTCTTGTAAAAACAGATGAAAAGATGCACCTGGACCCTTCAGAAGCACCTCCAGTTCTGCTGGTGTGGGCTAGTGGAGCTTTCCCATGCTTCTCCACAGTCAGCAACAGGAGAGCACAGCGGGCTTTCCTCACGTGGTTCTCCCTTCCCCTGTGTTGCAGGCCATGCACACTGAGCTCCAGACTCCAGGAATGCTGCCTGGGCTGCTGTTCTCCACCACTGGGGTTGAGCCAGAAAGAGCTGGAAATTAAAGGTGCCTTTCCCAGAAAAAACCTGTGTGGGAAGCAAAGTCAAGTGGCAGTTTGCAAACTGACTGGGCCAGTAACAAGATTCAGCTACAGAAAGTTCCCACTGAAGCAGCTGCCTCCTGATTATTTGACTGCAAGACAGACTCTGGCACTGAGGAAAGAAAAAAGGTAAAAGTCTATCATGTTTAATCAAGTCCATCTTCTGAGAAGAAGATGGGACAGTGAAACACCTTCAAGAAACTGCCACAGCTGGGCATCAAAGAATGTGTGCTGTTGCTTCCATGCCAAGAATACTGGAAAAGTTTCAAAAAGTCATTTGCTAGGTCCACAGCAGAGACAGATACAAGACAACACGTTACAAACCAGGTGAAATGGTGAGCAGGTGACCCGTTTACTACTCCTTAACAACTTACCAAATACCACCAGATCTGAGGAACTGACTGCACGAATATTCTTAGCTCATGGGAAACACAAAATAAAAATACATTGGCTTCAAAACCACGAGCAAAGTGTCACTGCGTGTTTTCCTCTGTCAGCTCTGGATCTTCCCACATGACAACGCCTTCTCACCAAACTCCATCCCAAAAGGCCCTGTGGACTGCTTGTCCTTGCAGACCATTTGCCAGAGCCCAGCAGGTACCACCAGTCTGCAGGCCAGAGTTTCATAACTCTGGGTCTAGAAGCAGCATGGAATTGATAATGAAATTAGTTAAAGTAATTTCAAAAAGCCATATGGTGAAAGAAACCCCATCAAAACATTAAATCCTTTCTAGCTAAAACCCATGAGCAATATTTTTAAAAGCAAAAAATAGAAAATCTAGTAGCAGTTAATATCGCCTAGGATCTACTGCTTTGGGAAACTTCATGGAAAAACCACAAAACTAGACCAAGGTGTGACACGTAACAAAGAAAAAAGAGAAAGGAGGATAAAAGAATCTTTACTAACACACACAGGCAACATCCAAAGATAGTGGCTGAACTGGGATATTCAGTCAGTTACTTTTCCTAAGGTGTTTTAAAGACTTATGGATTAGAGGCATATACAATAGTAAAGACACTTGAAGTATTACAGGAAGGCATACAATTATTATTAATCAGCTAAGAATGTGCATTACATTAAACTTCCATCACCCTTGCATCCACTATGTTCCCATTATCCTGTATGCACTGAAATGTACTATTACATTAATTTTCGATGCTGTAATTATTCCTGGTGGTAATTAGTAACAGCTGTGACATTCAGACTGGAGTTCTACATGCAATAAAATTCTCCCAGAGTTTAATAAGCAGACTTTTTGTAATTTTACATTGTGCTTGTGAAACTCATAGGGAAACTTCATGTGTTGGAATACAATCTCTCCTCCATCTCCTTTCTACAGCCACACCTCTGTTTACAGAATCTTTTCCAATTGCTATTTTCTGTACAGTCCCAGCTTTCTCCCTCTGACTTTCCCAAGTCTCTCTACATCAGAGAATCCTTTGGCTATGAGGAACAGCTGAAAATGCAAGCTTTCCAGAGAACGTGCAGACAACCTGAAACTCTGTAAAGAGTTATCTAAGTATAAATAGAAACATTCATAAAGAAACCATTTCTCTAAATTCAAGCGCTGATTTTGAAGCTCAGATGACAACGGTTTGAATGCAATATGGGTAATTCCATAATTACAAAGTATAAGCAAAACCATTCAATTAACTAGGCTATTCCAGAATTCCAGCTATTTTTCATGTGACAGTAGATGTACTGAACTCTATTTTACTCCCAAAATACCTTTGCTTTCCTCTGACAATTTCTGCAGGAAGCCTGTACACTTTCAGTACTTAAAAATTAAAAAAAACCCAACTAAATCAGTACAGCAGAAACTTGTTTACTTTCCAATTAAAAATAAAAACTCCTTTGATTATATTTGTTTCATTTTCCATTTGAGAGAGAAAATAACTTGATGTTTTGGGGTTTTTTATTTAATTACCTGAAGCTGCTGGGAAAAACTAAAATAAACTAGAAAACCCATCAAAACCCTATCATTTGATTGTCAGAATGTATGTTTACAATTACAGAGTGTAGTTGTAATTTATGGAGAAATGTAGAAGACAATATAAACATTACATTTATATTTAAAAAATAGGTCCAAAAGTGTTTGTCATAGCCTGACAAAGGAATAATTTAAATTCATACCAGCTGTAATAACTGCTCCAAAAATACACTAAATACTGCTTTAGACTGTAAAATGCACAACAGAATTCTGAATCTTTCTTATCAGTTAACTAACTTGAATTGAAAAATAATTCATGTTTCAATGTGGGGTAGGAGGTGGGAGGAGGTAAAAGGCAGTGAAATTCTGATATATCCATGTCTTACTGATTTTTGTTTTTAACCAGGAAGCCTTGAGACTAAAACAAAAATAAGAAATTTTCAGTTTCCTTTGTTTAGAAAGCAGAAAGGCTTAATTCACAAAACCCCTAATCTGAAAAAAGTAAAATACTGCTAAACTCTAGGCTAGTACAGTCAGAGATCACTAGGGAGCTCTCTAAAAGAAATCTCTTAAACAGAAGACAGCAAACAAAACCCTCAAAAAAGTAAGTTATCAAACATCCTTCATGAAGAGCTGATGCATGGGATGAGCACTCTGGAGCTCACCCGTTTCATCTCCCCAGGCACCTCTGCACCAACAAAGGCCAGCAGCTCCACATTCATATTCATCACAGTCTCTTGCTTTGCATCAGGCAACCTCATTCAAATTCATTATACTGAAATCAAAGCCAAATTCCCAGATTTTACGCTCATTTAGAGAATAAAAAAAAGTCCTTAGGAGGCATTCTAGCAGCCCACAGTTACTGTGCTGATGAGGATTATGAAATAATTCAGATTCGTCATCGTAGATTATATATCATGCAAACATGGATGAAAATGTAAAAGGCCAAAACCTCTCGGCTGATATTGCTGGGATTTTCTGAGATCACCCTGCCTCCCTCACACAGACCATCATATCCTGGGATTATGCCTAAGCCCAGACACAAAAACTGAGGATATCACTACCCAGCTATTATTTTTGAAAAACTATTAATTCATTAAGTCAGGTATCTTCAGTTTACATCTACACCTGATATCCTAAACAACCTTTGTAAACACTGCAAACCAATACTAGAATTTTGACAGCCAGGCAGGAGCTGTGCTTGAAGACGTTCTGAGCAATTTATTGCTCACAGTCCTGACTGAGCCACCCCTCCAACACTCCAGCTAGAAGAGGCAGAGCTCCTGCTGCAGTGCTGGCTCTCATCAGCTACTCCTGGTTGTCAAATTTCCCTTCAAAGTGGAAGGCATGCCAGGGGATAGCCAAGTCATTATTTAAGATCTTGTGATTTTCAGGCTGACGTTGCAATGGTTAAAACACTTGGTTTTGAAGCTAGTGGTGCTGAAAACTCATTGACTTTACATGCAATGCATGGCAAAACAGAAATTACACAATGTATTAGTGATGACGTAGCTTAACATCCCATACCAGAACATTAGGTTCCTTGGGTTCAGAATTTTTTTTTAATTTAATATTCTTTCCATGCTTGCACAGCCAAAGAGCTTGTTGAAAACTGCTTTAATAAAATTACCCAGATACAGACTCTGCCTGCAGTACAATTCCATGAAAACAGAAGTTAATAATGGAAACACTGGCAGAAGTTGATCTATCTATCATAAACAGTAGCATAATTACTCCATGTAGGTATCAGAAATGTATTTGTGGGCTTATATGCTGCACACCCACGTGACAGCCCTTAACACCTTAGGATACGCATTTCACATCCCAGTACTTTTTTTTTAACTGTTTGCCCTTCACTGCTCTCCTCAGCCTCCCTCATTACCCCCACAAAAGACAAAACCCACAACAAAAACAGCCAACACCAAGAAATAGACTCAGCACAGCACTAAAGCCAGGGATCTGTAGTCCAATTGCAACGATATATTTACCCATCAAAAAAGCAGATCCAAACCAGAGACACTCAATTTACATGACCAACTCAAAGCTCAGATAAACGAAATATTCAGATGTCAAAGGAGCCATGTTCTTTGAAAAACAGCCCAAATTGGATTTAAAGACTAAACAGATTTCATTATTGAAATGTGGACATGGATCTGACTGGCTGCAGATAAAGAAACCAACACCACAAAAAGCTGTTCACAAAAATTAACCTCTCTGCACAGTCTCATTTCTCCAGCTCTGATTCCTGCAGTTGTGAGCCATCACTTTATTCACCACGCAGCAGTTGCTTCTCTCAAAGCAAACATTAATTTCTCAGAGAAAGAAACCATTAGAACCACATGCCATGGGCCTGAACTACAACCTGAACACTGCCTCAGCCTGGCCACAGGATGATTCTCAGCAAGAAAGAGGTTGGAGTCCAGACTTTATTCTAATCAGGTTAACTAAGCCCCTATGCCAAGCACCTCTTGTGATACTCCATGGAAACTTTTTTCACTTTTTAATTGATAAACATTTCAGAGGTGAAACTATCTTTGTATTATATCTTACCAAGGTGAATCAATTACAAATGCATCAAATTTTTAAATTAAAAAGGAAACAAAATACCTTTAGGTTGAATTTCTCTTCCATGTGAAATTGTCTCCTCTTCTCTAAAGAGGACTGGTGAATAATTATTCTCAAATTCTGAATTCCATATAAGATACAACAAAATTTCTAGAATTTATCCATCAACTACCTGAGGTTCATTTCAAACTTTGCTTTTATAAATTGCATAATTTCCATATTTACAGAAATAGAACAGAGAAAAAAAAAATCACTGTAAATTTACAGGAGAAATAAGAAAGGAATATTCTAATTTTGTCCTGCATGACAACACACAACTCCAGGTTTGTAGTGATGGAACCTGGCAAAGAGGCCCATCACTGCAAGCCCAAGGTTTGCAATGACATTCTCTCTTGATGTTGCCCAGACAGAGCTGTGCTGTGCGATGTACCTTTGGGACTTGAGCTCGACTGAAAATGGAGCCGTGCAGAGGCAGAAGAACTCACTGAACTGCTAGCTGGCAATGTGGCACCGGGCTCTCTTCTGGTAATAAGACAAATGAAGTATTGCAAACATCTGCCCAGCTGAATCCAGCCCACAGTAAACATGCTGTCTCATCTTCCACCCATTTCTTGAAGGAAATGTGTTCATTCAACAGGGAGGCTTTGAACTCTAGTCCTCCTGAAGGCACAGGATCTACATCAACTCTAACAGGGCAAGGATTTTACCACTGCCCCTCTGGAATACAGTATTTGATAGAATTTACTGCATAAAACCCTTTGTGGTAACACAGATCTTTCCCATGGGAACTTTTCTCTTCTTCTTTCTATGTTTTGTAAATAGAGATAAAAGCTTGGATGTTATTGAAAACTGTCCCTGGAAAGATGGACACTCTACCTGGCCTATCGGCCTAGGGGGAGGTTATGAATTGACCCAATCCGGACGACCTTTGGAAAGTCTATATAAGTTTTAGAATTAAATAATAAATTCAGATTTCCTGCCTCACCCGAACTCTTTCGCTCTGCCAGTGGTTCAACAGCGACAACCCTCTAAACTGGAGTATAATTATTAGACAGACAAAATACAGTAGCAGACATTTGTTTTCAGGAAAACTAAAACCAATACAAGCTATGCTGGCTGCATGTATTTTTTTTAATACTGCTCAGCTGAGTTAAAACAGACCCTAATGCTCTGATCATCCTTGGGTTTTCCCAAGTCAGTTGATGCACAAAGGTGCAGGGAAAATTAAAACATTATCACATACACACAGAAAAGTCAAATCATCAATTTCCTAGAGTCGATGGTAAAGAATAGCGAAAGATGCTTCCTAAGAAATCATCTTTCCTTGATTTAAATCTCCCCATCATGCCATGAATGATGAATCTTAGAATCTTGTTTGCTCGCTTTCAGACTTCTGTTTTGCCTAGAAAAAGTGCTAGAGAATTTGACACAACATAGTTAGTATAATATCTTTTCCTAAGCCTAATACTAAAAACTAACACTAATGGTTTTGGCTAACTTGGTGGTATTCCCAGCACATGAAGTACATGGAAAACAAAGGCTAATTGCTAACAGGATTTAAGAACTCATTAAAATCCATACACATCAAAAATCAAAGTCACTGCTTAAAATAAAGATTAAGATTTTTATGACAAATTATGATAGGAAAAACCATCAGGCTATTGGATCAGCTTTCAAATCAATTACCTTTATCCTAAACCTAGTCTCCAATATAATTTATTTCTATTTTGCAATTTTTAATGTTTTCTCCAAAACTAAGCTATTGCAGTGCCTATTGGCCAAGGGCTCATTCACAGATACTGTTATTGATTTCTTTTTAAGTAGTTACCTTCTAAGAGTGAAAAGGATTGATTTGGTTTTTCCTTATCTCTGACCTGGTAAAAAAAAAAATCCCTTGGACTAACTAAATAAAACTTTCAGTCAAGATAAAAACTACTTAGTAATGCAACAGTAAAGGGTGAAGAGAATGAGGAAAAGCTCCTCTCCAGCAAAGAACAGTATTAACTGTTCTGAGTCAAGTATTCTTTTGGGGGAGGGAAAACTATATTAAAAAAACAACCAAAACAAAATACAACCCAAGCTTTATTCTTTACCTTTGCTTTAATTTGCTCTCCCATCTGTGGGTGGCAATTAGCTCTCCATCACAGAGGAAAGTGAACTTGTCCCCATCCTCAGGAGAATGCAAATTTCTTCCTCCCGGCAAAGGCCTGCCATATTCTATAGCAACATGCTGCCACACAAATGAGGCACATCAATTATCCTTTGTAAACAGGAGTTACTAAATCCTACAGTCATTTTCTACCCAAAATAAAGGAAAAAAATGTAGCTTTCATATTTCTTTGGCTTTATAGAACATCATTAAGCTGTGTCACCCAATGCAAAGCTTTGACACAACCAGAGATACCTGGGAGAAAACACCTGGAGACTGAACAATTACTGTCATTTACTCCAGGGTTTCTAAGCCTCGGGGTTACCCATCCCACCAGTATCAGCACCTAACAAATCAGCAGCCAGTCCTGCCATGGCTTCAGTGCACACCAAGAGCTCCTGCTACGTGCAGTGCCTTTTCCCTGACAGAGGAGCCCAGTCTGGCACTGCCAGCACAGCTCTGCCCAGCAACAGCGACAGCCAGCTCTCGCCTCTTGGTTCTCTGCTTGAAAAACAGGCAGTGAGGGAGGATTTTAAGTCTGCCTTATGTATCTGTCCTACAGCACGTTTATTAGACTGATAAGACTCCTCTTATGTCAGAAATTTTAGCCTCACACTAAAAGATTTATGGAAATACTTCACCTCAGGAACTGGTTTAATGAGAAACCAAAGCCATTTCCCAGTCCTCACATTGCTCTCATACCTGCCCTGTATAAATAAAAATCACCATAAACAGGTCTTCCTGAAATATAAGTCAAAACTTAAAAGTTAAGCTTTGATGTTAAATAAAAAGGCATATGCCTCAGTTGACATACTGCAATTTGCTCCACTAACAGTGATTAATACAAGAAAAAAAATCAGTCCCAACGTATCTTCTGCAACTTTACAGCATGAATGTTTTAGAACTCTGCAGAACTAGGTTAAAAGGGTACGTAGTGGATAGTCAAACAACATCTGGTCATAGCAGACACTTTTTAGATCTAATGCCTAAGAAAAAAGAACAGAAATTAAACAGAGAAAAAGATCTAAAAAACAAGAAACAGAAAGTGTGAAAATATCGTTGGCACACTCATTTGAAGTACTGACTAAATGAGACATTTTGAAGGCAAAATAGTCAAAATCATTAGCAACACTTACAGTTATTCAATTATTTTAGAAATATTTACTCTGTTAATGTTAACAATGAATTAATTGTGGTTACATAACTGAATTACTGTGAAATTAATTTCCTTTGAAGAGATACAGATAAGTAAAACTAGTTTTCTAAAATTGGTTTTCTTATTGGGAAATGAATTAATTATAAGACACAAGCATATCTAGGCATCAAAGCAATGGAATTATTTATATAGTTGCAATGTTATTTATGGGGGGAAAGCATTTAAGGCATTAGTTGTTATCACTAATTAACTCAAAACTGATTTTTCTATTAGGAACAGAAGAATCAAAGCAGACAAAAAAATCAAAACTATATCTATAATATGCATGGTTTAAAATTGTGTTGCCATTAAAGTACAGCTCTTAAATAAGTTATTACTACTGCAGAAAATGACCAAGTTTGTCACTGATTGAAACCTTGTCCCAGTACATGACTGTGACCCATCAGGAAGCTTCTTCAGAGCCCAGTCCTTCCATACTGACATGATCCAATTTCAACATTTATCTGCCATGCCTTGCACCCTGCACGGGAGGCACCACATAGTCTAACAGCACTGACCTCTGACTCCAGTGATTCCCAAGGTCACAGCTGCTAAATTACACTGAAATTGGTATATATGGAAAAACTACACCAAGTTGTTCCCTATTTTATATACACCACTAAAAAGTTAAGATCCCCATCAGCAGGAGAGTTATGCTGTTTAATTTAACACCTGACAGTTTACTAGTTTCACACATTAAAATTACTGCCTCATTTTATCGGGCTGCCATTGAAACTGAACAGATTAACTCCCTACCTAATTATTATGACCAAATTATACTTGGTATGGGGAGTCACACAGTACCATTAATTATCTGATAATGCTGAATTTCTTAATCAGCAATAAATGCAGTGTTTTCAGACTATGTACTCCTATAATCTTCATTCTCTTCAAGCAAATGTAATCTTAAAGTTACTACTTTTCTGAACGGCTTTTTATTTAACACTTGGCATCTATCAAAGAGACAAACCTACATTTACATATTCACTTTTCATGAGAGCAGCAGCTGAGGTACAGCCCAGAATCCACTAACAAAGAGGGCAGTGAAAATTTACAGAGCCCCAGGATCCCTTGGGTGGCTGCTACTATGGGTTGAGTTCCTTGAAGATGCTGATATTTCTCACTGTAGCTGGAATTCTCTCAGTTTTTAAAATCCTGTGTCCAGCCTCACGGAAAGAGGGCCCGATGCATAAAGTGAGCATGACAGACCAGATACTGCCAAGAGATCAGACTCCTTGTGGTTATATTTGTGCTTCAGAGAGGCAGGTAGAAAGATCTTGGACTCCCCACAACTTTACTGTGCCTTGAGATCCTTAGTATTTTTCATCTTTATAAAAAATTTAAGTTTAAACCAAAAAATGCTGTGAGAGACTCAGCATTTCTCTCTTAAATACCTTGAAAACTTTTGCTTTTGGAGAAATTAAGGTACTGATTAAGCAGCAATCTATTCTATTTCCGTTTCTTAAAGTTAGCAATAGAGAACTTAAGTGTCCTCTAAAATGGATACATATGGCCATGGGAATAACCACTAAGGCAACTGTGGCTTTCACAGAATTTCCTACAAGTGCTATTTACAATTTATTTTAATCAGCAGTGGCAGTGTTAACATCTGCACCACAGCAATCTTAATCAGAAAATGCCGCACTTAATTCTGTCAGTATTCAGAATTCTCTCTCCTAAAAGCTCTTCAGTGTTTAGGTATCTTAGTGCTGTAATTTAGTGTTAAACTGGCTGTAATTAATCAAGTCATGATGTAATAAAACCACATGGATGTTTCCATTCAAAATGGTCAAACAATAAGCCAAGGAACCACAATCTGCCTAGAAATGTTTACAGACCCCACTTAACTTACTGACATTCTAAAATGCCATGTCCTGCAAATTTATATTGGTTCAGGCAATGAATTTTCTTGCCCATAAGAGACCACCAAGCTGTGCTGCTCTGACAGCTGAGTACCTGTAGTAACAACAGCAACCTCACAAAGCTGTACTTGCTCATTTAGAAAATATATTTGCTAAGATTCCAGATGCTTGAAAGTGTTAGAAATACAGGGGCTGGGCTTGTTGGTGTGGATAAACTCAACAGGGTGGTAGTTTCCCGTCCCAGATTTTTGCAGGTCACCCAGGCCTCACGTGAGCCCGAGGAAGAGCTGCCCCTCCTCAGCTGACAGACACACACTGCCGGACGCTGCAGCAGCAGGACACCCACCACGAGAGCACGTCTGCCACATTCACACCTCGGGCTCAAAATACAGGCAGGTACTTTCATACTACCTGACTTTAAGCTCCTAACTAAAGTGGTAGAACGTCAATTAGAAATGGAGATGCCTATAGAGCAATCCAGAACTAGCAAAATGCTGAATTAGCTTCTAAAGTGTCAGTCAAGAGGTCAACAGAACCAAGATTTTCACTTAGGGACCACAACTCATTATGTAAAAATTAGTTTAAAATAGTAGTGAATGAAATCACCTAAAATTTATTTCCTAAACCAAGTAGCGCTAGATTTTTGCAGAATCATTTTGCCAGTATGACAATGCTAGCTTTTTGTCTAATTGTGCATATGTAATCACAGCCATAAACTATTTTTATGTGCAACCCTGTAGCCAGCACAGTGCACACACTCCCTCTCTCCAGCAAAATCAGCTGGACTGGCAAAAGGCAGTTTGGCTAATGTAAATACCACGTTATCCAGTGCTTCTGCATGCACAGATGAGAGAGTCAGAGTTGAAAAGTCCCCTTCCCCGGCCCACCACAGCTCTGCAAGAGAGTTCCGTAGCAAAAAAAAATCACATTTACTATCTAAGAAATGAAGCCCTTCTTTCTGATACTGGCAGTTTGTTTCTTCCAGCAAAGTTGACAACTCTTGGTCTATTCTCTTCAAGTTTTACAATTTCCTGAGGTATGGCAGGGGAAGAGATGAACAGAGGATTTCTAGACTCCTCATGCAGTATTTTCATGTTTTATGTGTTTTGTAGGCTTTGTTATCATTTGTCCATATTCTAGCCTCTGTACAGCTTGACACTGGTGCACAGTTATTCCCAATATAGTGCCTTCTAGAAGTTTTACTGGCATGCCAGTTTCTCCTTCCAGGTAAGTCACAGGACAGCTTTATCAATCCAGACCAGACAGTGATCCCCAAGGTGCCATTCCTGCCTCCCAGGAGTTCAATACTTCTCCTGCTATCATTACTCTTTATTTTCCTGGTCAAACTACTGGTACAGCCAATGAGCAGCAACATATCCCCGCTGAGTGAATAGCTCTAAAGGAATGCAGGCCTCCAAAGGGTAACTGTGCCCCTCTCAGTGTTTCTTCAATGTCTGTAGCCCTGATGTATCACTTCTAGCTCAGTTCTGACCCAAGTTTTCAGTTGACTCCAGAGTAAAACCAGGGTAAAGAAATTATTAATTAAGTCCTTGGCAGAGTAGGCAGACAACAGTATGAACAACAACAACAACAAAAAAAATCACTTTCATTAGGATATACAACACAAATCTTTCTCTATGACCAAACCCCACTAGTGTGCCAAACACAATCAACTGGGTAAATGTCATTGCAGAGGAAAAGCAATCAGTGATCATTTCCTGCACAAAGTATGAACAGATGCATCATTGTACTGCTCCTAAAAGAGGGGAACTCTGATGTAAAGTGACACTACACACATCTAGAAGGAAAAGAGAAAAAAAAGAAAAAAGGTAATTAAATTTTTGGCCATTAGCCCAGCTAGTGTTTACTACAGGGAAGAATTAAAGAAAAGGTGCGTGAGATTACACCTGGCCTGAAAAGCAAAAACATCTGCTAAACTCATAAATGATTGGATTAGTTCTGCCCCAGGAAGCCAGCCTGGTACACATACCCTCTGCAGACCAGTTTAACTGTGCACAGTAAGAAACAGAAAAAGTTGTGCTAAATTAATTTCCCATTAGAAACAAGGGGAAAAAAATAGAAAAACATGCTTAAATATTGAGTGCAGGTCCCTTCCCCAAACTACAGCATAGCTTGCATTTGACGGCACATTTCTCTTCAAAGGACACTGTAAGAACTGCCTGCAGAGATCAATTTCACAGTTCAAATGCTTCATCCATTTTGTGTTTGTTTTAACCAAACTGGCTGATATGCCACTAATCATTTTTATAAAATTTCCTCAAGCCAGTCTGTGGAAAAAACCCCAACCAACTAAAAAAAGCTCAACTCCCCAAGTCACAGAATTGTTGCTCTGAACTATACAGTAACAGGGACTGCTTAACCAGGCCTTTTACTTTTTTCAAAGGCCAAATTCAAAAAGATACACTTGGGACCCAAAGAGTCAAAATGGTCTGGAGTAGTCATTGGACTTTATGTCTCTGTTTTCTTGTGTCTGGAAAACTGTACCCAGGACTCGGTAACACAGCTCCACACTGTGCCCTTTCCCACCCTGCCCTGCCTGAAGATACACAAAGCTGTGAGGAAAAACCCAAACCAAACCCCAAAAGGGGCTGCGCAGTCCCAGCGCTGTGCCTCCAGACAAGCAGAGTCCAGACAGCACTGAGGTACGGGACATGACGGACGTTTCCTCTAGGCCTGCACAGCACTGCAGGCTCCCTTCACTTCCCTCCTTTGGGCTCACGGGATTTGGGAGTCAGAATCTGAAACACAGAGTCTGGAATTAGCAAATGCAACTTCATGATGTCATGAAGGACACAAGACAGAGGCAACAGATAATGTGCTACTGCAGAGCTGTACTGCCACAGTTCCTGACCCACCCCAGGGTGGGAATTTGGTCCTGTACTGAGGCACTGAGCACGTTGGGGCTGATTCCCTCATTCCTCAGGATAAGCACAGAGCTGAGAGTGCCTCTATGCGGGCAGGACGAGCAGCTCCTTCACTGGAACAGATTTTGACTCCTCCTTCCCCGAGCAGAGTGCTCACCATTTACACACACCTTCAAGGATTGATTCTCCTCATCACACTGACCTTCATGACTGCCACACCCTGTCCCCACCCTAAACCCTTCTGCTCCATGTCAAAGACAGCCAAGGCACATCTTCTCCATCACTGTGAAACACTGCAATGTTCCAAACTTTTCCGGAATCTGAATAAGTCCTGGTTTCATCCAGGAGTGGAATCCCAAAATTATTCCTAAGCAGTGGCATCTAGAAAAGGAGATAATCTAAAACTTCTCTGTTCAGTCTTTTTGAACTAATAAGCACTCTCACAGGATTTTCCTGTGCCTCAGGTGAGCCTTTTCCCAAAGTGGGTGCAAGGTAACAGGGATGAGTACACCAAAGGCATTTCAGACAGGCATATACAGTAAGTCAGTATTTTCCCATGCTATATTTGAAGATGAAGTGGGCATAGTATTTTGGTTTGAAATGTAGCTTCTTAATCACATTTCACTCCAAAAAGTGCAAGATAGTAATTTTTCTCTGGCAAACTCTGTTAAATTCCCTGACAGAGTCAGAGCTGGATGTCATGGACCCACCTATTCCATCCAAAAGGGCTGTCCTGGTTTCCTTCTTCTGCATGTTAGTTAGGCAAGAAGCCACCTTTAATTGGTGCCTCACCTACGAGTAATGTTTAAATAGACTGGCATCACTACCTACATTATTTTGAAAACTGATATTTCCAGAAAAAATAGTAATAATTAAAAATATTATATTCATTACCACAACTAAGGGTAGCACCAACTCCAACTGATCTTTGAAAACTGAGTCAGGAGAAGTCATTGACAAAATAATCTCTAGGTATTGACTTCTTCACCTACACATGCTGGGTGTAAACCACATCATGTCATTATGTAAACAATGACTGGACTACTTCCAAGGTTTTATCCTTCACAGCTGGGAGCAAGCAAAGAGCAATATGAAAACCCACATGGCAAAGCAGAATTTGATTTGCATCAACCAAGGTACAAAGGACCACATCTTCAGGCTTGCCAGTATTAATTACAAATCAACTCATAAACACCAAGTAGGATGAAAGTCATTCCAGTTACATGCTCACGAACACTGAGTATTTGCAAAGAAAATAAATCTCCAGAAAGTCCTGTCATTGACAGAGTTATTTATTCTCTGTAGAGGAAGGCAGTGCCACTTCTCTTACGTGGCTGGAATTAATGCAGGCAAACAGCAGTACGAGGAAAACTGCAGGTGTTTTTGCTTATTAGAACATTTTAAGTTCCTTCCCCTAACTTGCAATATGATTTTTAACCAAACTTTTTAAAGAAGACATTTATAGCCTGTCCTAGAGGATAAACATTTCACTGTAAAGTCCTCCTGAACTCTAAAGGTCATAAAGGATACAGTAGCTGGAAAGCATCAGTCCTACTGCTACAGCCATAATGCTGCCTTCCAGCTCCAGGCCCACTGGTATTGCAAGGAGAAGGTGTATCTTGTCTAACTCTAATTCTTTCTACTCCAGCATGTAGGAGATATCAAGCCATTTGTCTCTCTCTCACAGATCCTGTATCCTTTATTTAAAGGTCGCCTATAAATCTTGAAATTTCTCCCAGAGCATGTTTCTAAATAAAGTGTTTCTAAATAAAGTTCTACTTGAGAATAAAGAAGTACTTCAGATATTTTCTGGAGTATGACTTCAAGTTGTCAATCAGTTTCTAGTTCATCTGAGGCAAACAATCTATTAGAAATACACTGGATTTCTGACTTGCAAACATTTAAATCTGCACACTGAGGCTTTTCTTCTGTTTCTGCAAATATTTGGTGTCTGCCAGCTAAACCTATGACCAACATCCTTACAGTTTCATGACTGAATTTGTGGGGAGATGGTTCAAAGAACAAAACCCACCTTGTTTGTCTTACAAGCAGGAGCCACTTTCCCCTTACACCTGAGGTACTTAAGGTGCTGTTTGCTAGAGAGAACGACTGCTTTGTGGACTGGCAGGGACGCCAACAGAAACCCCAAGTCAGAGCTAGAAAACACTCACATCTACCCTAAAGGAGCAGTTTCTCTCTGGTGAAGGTCCTTGTGACTCATCACAGCAGGCACAATGGAGCAGAACTCCTCTTAGCTCTAAGACAGCTTTCCTTTCAAGGAAACGACTATGGATCACGTCACCCTGACACAACAATGTCTGAAAATCACTGTGTTTCTGATAGCCCCAGTGGGTAAAGGGAAAACCACAGCCCGTTACTGAACTCCCTTCCAAAACAACCTCACAAGCAGAAGTTAGCCTGGTTTTGAGGAACTGCCTCCATTTCTGCAGATATGATTTTGTGGCCACAATTATTTGCAAGCATAAATTATGGACCCAGTCCAGTACTCACCGAGGTCACCAGGAAAAGGTCCTATTGATTTCAGTAGGGTGAAATAAAGCCTACATATCAAAGTGCAGCTCTACAACAAAAAAAATGATTTCTGGATAAGTGCTGTTTGGACCTAGAAATAATTGCAGATACAATTCCAAGTCCTCAATGTAAGAGGCAAAATTGAGTTATATATAAAAGTCAGGATCAATAGCTGTCAACCCCCTGGGCTGGCAGCACTTTATTACTGTTCTGAAAAAACCTGATTTTGAATTGGTCACATAATTATTTATAATATTTTGCCACTTACCCTCTGTCTTTACGCCCACCTATAAGTAACTTCTACAAAAGGAGAAAAGACGAGTCTTTCACACCTTAGCAATGTTTGTAATGGGCACCTTGGATGCACCTATTTTAATGAACAGAAAGCAAATTATTGCTTATTACACTCACAACTAATTTCATACAAATACAGTTGAGAAGCTCAGCTGGCACCTAAGGGCAGCTCACTGTCTTTACCTGCTTGCTGTGAAACAAAGATTTCTTGAGTCCCTTCATGAACAGAAGTGACAGTTTAGAAGTAATAAATATTCACATTTTAGTCTGGCTTAATTGAAGGAACTAGATTAGCTTAGTGATTTTTCTGTATAACAACTTAAGAAAAGCAAATACAGCCACAAAAGTGAAGTTAAAGTCAACTAATGGCCTATATTTATGCTGCACGTGAATATTACAAAGTCTAATTTTAAAGTGAATTGACAGAACATGGAAATTCTTGAAGTCTATCATGTATCTAAGCAAAGCAGAAAAAGATACTGATATAGTAATTGAAGAATTCTGGTCAGTTTTCACAGGACTTAGAAAGAAAACAGGAGGTTTGATGGGCAAGCCGACAAGTAAAAAATACATATTGCTGAATAAATGTTATATAAATGATCTTGTAAAGCCTGTAATATTCAAAGCCAGATTGTACCATTGGAGAAGTAGTCTTATTATATCCAACTGAATATACACATCCTCAAGTCTTCCCCCAAGTGTTTGGGATAACGTCAAATTCCCAATTAAGTTTTTAAAAGTGACAAAGAGAGGCCCAAAAGAAAGAAATAAACCAGGCTCCACAGAAGGTATCATTTGTGCTCTAAAAAAGAAAAGACCAAAATCATCATTTACTTTCTAAAACTCTGAGCAAGGTCCCCTCACCCCCTATTCTTCAAAGTCAACAGTCAACAGATGAACTGGAGTGATACAACACAGACATGCAAGAAGTGTACAGGATATTTTTTGGAAAAAGTTGTGAAACAAAGGAACATTTAAAAATTAGAGCAATCTGAGGGAAGTAACCAAGGAGAAGGAACTAATTCAACATACTCTGAGCAGGTATTCTGCCCTAACACACACACATAACTCAACACGGCTGTTGCTGGTTCCCTATCAGCACATTCACAGCAAAGCATTAACACATCTGTTTCATTAAAAATAAATTATCAAATATAGGGATTATAAAACTTTATACTTCCATGAAAATAACTGCTATTTTTAAAACGCATCTCAGGGTACCAGGAACTCACCACATGCACTGCTTTCCTTTCTACCACACGGAGCATATACATTAACTAAAAACTTGCCAGAATAACAAGCCCAAGCAGAGCTAGCTTTACCTTCAAATACACCCTAATTTCCAATAAACACATGCTGGTTTTGCTAAGGACGTTATTGTTTATCTGATAAGATAATGCAAGTTTTATATTCATTTAAAAAGCAAATAATGGTGTCTTTTTTTTTTTCAGCACTGGGCCACAGAGAGCTTACATTTAGTATTTATTTGATTTCCTACCTTCTGTTGAATGAGCTTAACTGAGTGGACTGCATGAACTTAGTGTGAGCTTACACAGCAGCTTTACCAGAGACTGGGTTCCTTATCTCTTTCAGCCTAATCAAAGCAACCAGGCTCACCAGCAGCCACAGCAATCTCTAGCACCTGAGGCTCAATCCCTTCATTAGGAATGTTCTGGTTTAGATGTTTATCAGAAGACATGACTAAAAGGAAGCTCAGTGAGGAAGAAAAGAACACAAGCAAAAAATACACTCTCTTCTTTATCCCTTCTGCTGCAAAATCCCCACAGGCCACTGAACTCTGGCAACTCTGAATGAAACCATGATCAGACCTTAGTCAGCTTTGATACAAAGAAAGGCATAAAGATAGCGTCGTTTTTGTAAGTTTTTCTAGGTATGAACAAATGATTTCAGAGTCCACGGTTTGATTTCAGAGTCCAGAGTTTGGAAAATTAATTCTGGGTTTACAGCTCTGTGCCAAAACCTTTTTGAAGGTAATAGAAGCACATTTAGAAGTCTGCATCCCAGATGTTTCAGGTTCCTAAATGCCTTTATCATAAGCAACGTTGGTACTTTATCACCAAGTCACCTTGATTTTCAGAAGCCTTTTAAGGTGTTTTTGAACGTGTTTCAAATTAACCACAGATCGTCATAGTTGCAATTACTGCCTCTTCACTTTTCCTCCTTGTTCAAAAGAACACCCTGAACGAGGACGTGGCTTGTGACATCAATACTACAAGATTTGAACAGAAGAATTTCTAAATATATTCATTTGCAAATTAGCTGTACTGCAATTTCCTTTAGAATAGCCAAATAAATGCATTCTTAGAGCATTTTTATTGCAGCACAGTTTGTTGACAATCCAGATTATATGAGAGGAAAAAAGATGACATCTCTGAACAATCACACAAGACACAACAAAGCATTTCAGCACCTGAATTGACACAATATTCCAGTCTAACATCCACTGAGCTGGATTTCAAAGAAGTTGGGATAAGATAACTGTGATGCAGATCAAGCTCTTCTCCAAAACCAAGAGGGTTTGTGCAGCAGTAAGAAGAAGTCAGGAACTCCGTTAAGAGCAGGTGCTAACGTGTCCCCCTATTCCTCTCCACTAACAAGGGGATTTTCTTTGGCACTGACAACCTGTAATTGAGCTGGCAAGCAGACAGAAGAAGTCAGGTAAGACTAATGGCTCTGTTTAACGACACTCTAAGGTAGCAATGCATCTGAAGTTGGGCAATCTCTCCAGGAAAAAACAAACAAGCAAGCAAAGTACTTGTTTTTTAAACATGACAACTATTCTTACTAAAAATCATTTTAATGAGTGGTAGCAAGAAATAGAGTCAAAACCAGGATACTGTTACTGTTACTGGATACAAGGACAGGATACTGAGTATATTCAGAGCATTTAAAGTAGCAAGTGTTTCTCATGGTGAAAATCTTTTTAATAGAAATGGAACAGTAATGTACTTTTCCAACTCTCATTCTAGTGACCAGCAGAGACCCCACAGAATGCTGGCAGGACATCCTCATCTTTATGAATTAATCTTTTTAGTCAAAACCATACATATCTGCTATCCCAAAATATTATGCATTCTGATTATGTAAAATAATTACATTCCAGTGTTAATCAGCATACATCAAGCTGCAATTCTGCAACAAAATTATTTATTCTTCTCCACAAACTATATCCTATCTGTAGAACAACTATGAATATTTCATGACGTACAGTTTTCAGAAATGAATGTTTTATTTTCATTAACTTTTGCTTTCTTCCACTTCCCAAAAGTTTTTTAATTCCGAGCACTCAGATATTTCTAGAGTAAATAAATTCACTGCAATCATCTGAATGCATCAGCAGGTAATTTGTTTGAACCCCAAAACCTTCACATGTCTTGATCTGTAAAACTTAACTCATAATTCTTACATCTCTTCACTTAACAGCCAAGATTTTAGCAGCTTTATTCACACAGAGTAATAACTTGGTGCACAAATAACTCATTGTGCAGCAAGTCCCCCTGACGTAAATGGATACGTGATGTTACAACTGTCTGCATTGCTACAAAATTTGTACTTGCTTAACTCCACATCCAGGTGCTCCGATCAGTCCCTTGTGGATAAACGCACCAGAGCCAGTAAGGGCAGCTCAGTGTGCATAACTGCAAGCACATACAGCTCTTGAAGGATCTAACTTTTCAGAGGAATAAGGATATTGGAATGGCTCAAGAAGCAGCACTGTTTCATAAAAGCATGTGCTTTGCAGACAAAGACAAATTTGGAAAGCTTCTACAATAAACATGACATGCATGCTCTGTGTGTGTACACACCAAACACATCTGTATCTAATAAAAGTATTTCCATGTCTAACTAAAATGTCCATTCGAAGCACACTTCAGTAACGAAGTAAAGCATAAAAAAAATTAAGAAACTACAGGTTGAAAGTTTCACATGCAGTCTAGTGACAACAGAATGAACTGTCAGGGAAATTCCATTTGCTCACATAGTCCTACGGAGCTAGAATGGTGCTGAAAAAAAGCACCTGGAACTCGACAATTCCCAAAGAGTTTGTTTTCTTCCATTTATTATCAAAACAGAAAATTGCACCAAGCAATTTCTTATTAAAACACCAACTCAAAACACCCACTTGCATGAGAAGTCAGAGGAAACAGGACTCTGGTATTTCTCTGAGATGAGAGTGCACACAGCTCATTTTCTTCTGCAAGTATCACCTCTGCTGTCAATGGAACAAATAATGAGATAAAGTGTTAAACCTGTTTCAGCTGTCCAGGTGAGATATGGAGAAGGAAGAAGAAACCATGAAATTACCCACGGAGAGTCAATAACATGTTATTTGGCTTTATAGGCAGAAGTAATCATTCAAGCTGTAATTGAATTAATGTAGCATTTTGGATAAACCCAATTTGTGGAGGATCTGCAGTCGCAGGAACCTCTGCCCCACAGTGCTAAACGCAGCCTCCCTTGACTGCATTTTTGAGCTGCTGGTCAGGCTCCCTGTGTGAACAGACCACAATCCATTCCTCATCCCATCGACTTTCTCTCCAGTTCTCTGGACACCAAGTAAATACACAGGCTTGCATGTACCAAATATGCTATAATAGCTCTTAAAGGAAGGAAAAAAGAGAAGAAATAGGCACTGACTAAGGCAGGCTGGATAAGCAGCAGCAAGATTTGTTAACAGGATTGACGCAGGATTGCTACACCCTTCATTCTCCTAGGAGAAGTAATTATGTACAAAGAAACAACCTATGACTTATTAATCACTTTTCAAAAATGCACTCTCTATATATCAGGAAGCTTTCAACCATTTCTAAATTGGATATTATTCTCAGCCAACAAAATAAAAATGAATGGTATTGGTTATGCACTGCTCTATCTCACCTTCACACTTCAGGTTACCACCTTTCCTTCTGCAGGGCCTTGATCCCTTGAGAATGCTTTACAGCCTCTTGGATAGCCAAGGATCATCATTTTAACATCTAATTTTCATTGTGAGCAGCCACTGTAAACATCAGCAAACTTCAACAGAGCTTCCAGAGGACACCATGCAACACAGCACAGTTCATTTGTATGAAGGTTAATTGATCTTTCAGGGACTCATTGTATTTGCTAAAATAACATACAACTGTAGTGCAATAAAGTGATTTTGCTCCTTTGTCTCAAAGCTGAAAGACTAAAAAAGCTGGCTTCCTTCCAGAGCAGAAGGGAAGCATCCAGGGCATATTTGGCTATAAGTTCCACACTTACATTGTTCAACAGATGTTTAAAATGGATTTGCAGACTATAAAGCTGATTATTCACCAGTACTCTGTGACCAGACCATTTCTCAGCAGAGTTTTAAAGGGCAGTTTTATAAATAGACAATAGGAGATTCTTAACAAGAAATTGCACTTTTGGGTTTAAGAGGTACATAATTGAATAAGCCAAAAAAGCCAAAAGACATTCAGCTAACACTACACGACTACTGGAATGCACCAGAACAGGGCTCCAGAATAATTTAGGAAACATCTGCTGTAACCTTTGTTTTGTGCTGCAGCACAACCATATTTAACTGGTGTCACAGACACAGTTAGACCTCTGTACATTTTATCAGAGCCTGCCTCTCAGATAAGGGATCTGACATAGGAATTCTCCTAAGAACTCACTTAAAAGAAAATCTGGAGTAACTTTACTGGAAGCATATACTTCGTATGACTATTACAACACAAATAAAAAAGAAATGAGAGCCATGTATTTTACTATTCTCAGTAAAATACTTAAAATCAGGGCCTTGAACACAAGGAATATATATTTCAGGAAGCAAAACCACTCTATATAATGGGAATACTTGCACTGAGAACTTAGTTATATTGCCCCTGTTCCATGTAAAAACAACTGTCCTTCACACTTACTATTGCCTGTGGAATTCTTTGTTAAGGGCTGCTTAACATATGGTCAACAAGCTTTGAGATGGAGACTTTTGGGGAAGTTGTTAGAAACTTCATCAGTAGTTTTAACAGAGATCAGCCTTTTCACCATCAGAATCTGCAGATTTGCCTAGATTGATGATTTTACAACACCTTTGATTAGGCAAAACCATTTATCAGCGAGTTCATTAAATCCCAATGTGGTTGTTCTCATTTAAAATTAAAGTAGTTTCCACTTTTAAAATTAATACAAACCAAAGGGACAGTGCTTTAATTTAGATTAATTAAGAGCAAATTTAAGGTGATTTGGATAAATAATCTAAAACTGCTGGATGCATTCATTCATTTCAAAAATTACTCTCCCAGAAGCAAGTTCTGAACTACTGGAAAAATCTCTCTCTCACCCACTTCAGCATCTGAAACAGGAACTCAGAATTCTTGTAAAGTTTGTCTGTGGAGATTAAGAAAATGTGTTGATCTAAAATCAGGCATTATGTGTTTGTCATGCTGAAGAAGTTCCAAGATAAATGGATGTAGCACTGATATTTTAAAAGTTGATAACTCATGAATGTTGAAAGTCAGAATCAAATATTTAATTCTGCTGTAAAGCTGGAATAATTTGCTTTATACTGCTTTAATATATGAGTTTAATTCATTTTACCAGTAGTTGGTAAACTCATACAATAAACCAAGCCTACATAATATGCCTAAATTTATAAACCAAAGCAAAGAACACAAGCACAAGGAAAAGCAAAATGGTAATTGAAAAAAGAGAGCTTTTATAGCCTGATGACAAATAACCTGACACTTTGATCAGGCAGTTCTAATTCTTCTAGGACCAGTTAACATTTAGAAAACATCAGTCCCAGGCTTGCATCTGGAAAGTAAGTTAGTGTTGGTTTAGAAAATTCACTACCTGTCCTTATGAAATTAAGGCAGCAAGAACGTAGAACTTGCAGTCTTTCATGCTAAAAAGAGCTAGAAACCAGCACTGCAAAACAGTAGCATTCAGAGTTTTTTTAAATACCTTGCACACCTAAATATTGCTCATGTGAGAATGCTGAAAACTAACGATGCAGCAACAGAATTCCTGCTTGCTTTTCCACTGCTTTTTCTCTTCAGTAAACAGTCATTGCATCATCATGAATATGGGACATAACCAACAAGAACATCCTGGTAGGGCACACAGTAAGCCCAGCTCTCTCCTCTTCAGGATTGGTCCTGCTGCCGCTATAAAGACCAACAAAACTCGCTTTTCATTTGACAAACTCAGACCCAAAACACAAATGTGACCCAAAAATGGAGCTTTTCTACAGATTCTTCTTGACAGCATTTAACTTCTAAAGCCTTCCAGAATTAAAGGATTAAATGCCACTAACGTCAGATGCAGATGTAAGCATAAGTCTAAGTCCTCAGTGACACCAGCCTCTTTGCCCTGATGGTACTGAGGCGTTCTAAACTATTTTAAGGCATTATTAAGGAATAGCCTAATTTTGATTTATTAAAACAGGTGCTTACTTAAATACACGAGTTTCTCATTTTTTTTCCACAGAATAGGAAGGCATATGTAGGTTTTAATACACCCGTGGTGAAATCTCTCCACCGTGGTGCCACCGGTAACCACTCACTGCAAGGAGCACACAGACTCCTACCCACAGGGAAGCACAAAGGCAAAAATCCAAAGGACTTCTTTGCCCCAAAAACCCTTTCCAGAGAGGGGAGTTCGGCAGTTCAGCAGCCACGGGGGCTCTCGGGCAGTACAGGCAAGACCAGGAACTCCACCTGGGGATCTCTGCTTCTTCCAGATCCTCTGCGGTCTCACAGGTATGGAAATTGTGACAAAAGGAAAACTAGGATTTTTCATTAAGATGCAACTCCAACCTAGCGGAAACAAATGTTTCCTTTTATCCCGAGTATTATTAAAGCCCTTTGTGTCTGTATCTTCAAAATCAACGTAAAAATACAAGTTTAAGATATTTTGACTTCATTGTCCGTTCAAAAACAGCTGAGAGGACAGACTGAAGAAAATTATGAATGGAACTGTACATCTCAACAGCGTGCGGGAGGAAGTGCCAAGCTTTGCGCTGTGACAACAGCGGTGCGTGCAACGCTGCGAGGAAAATGGGGCGGCGAAAAAACCATTTTGCCACAAGCGTGAATGAGTATTAAAACACCATCCCGGGGAGACTCTATCGCTGACAGCCCTTTGAAAGGAGGTCACCCGTGACACTGCGGGGCAAAGCCGCACAGCCTCCTCATTAGCGGTATTGAAATGACCCACGGAGCGCTCCTCGCTCCCCGGGCAATCCCGGCCGCCTACGGGATGCTGCTGCTGGCACAGCGCTCCGGCTGGAGCCTCACCGCCTCCAGACCCGCCTGCCACCAGGGCATTATCCCAGCGACCTTCCCCGCGCCCGGGGTGTGCTAAGTTTCGTTATAGAATACGTGCAAAATAACACACGCCAGCAGCAAGGCAAGACAGGAAGAAAATACATCAGAAAGCGTTGACGAAACGCACTTTAAACAAAGGGGGTTAAAGAGGCAGCCCCAAGCGCCTTCGTGCCAGGTTTTTGAGGCGCTCAGCACGCACCTGACAGGAACAGACCGGAGCGTGCCGGCCCTCGGGCGCTGTGCGCGGCGCGGCGGCCGGAGCAGCGAACCAGGGCAAGCGGGAGCCGGCTGGGGCCGCCCACGGGCGCGGCGGTGCCTCAGGGGCCGCGGGTGCCCGTCTCCTACAGCGGGCACCGCCTGGGAGGCAGTCGGGGCTGTGCTGCGACCCCTCACCGCCGGGCAGGTGGGACCGGCTGTGCCCCCCCC
>WBMZ01001292.1:0-29695 GCA_013400975.1 Atrichornis clamosus | reverse complement strand
CCCGATCCCTCGATCCCGATCCCGATCCCAGGCCCCCGATCCCGGCCGCAGGCGGAGCCAGCGCCGTCCCGCCCCCGTCCCCATCCCGCCCCCGTCCCCATCCCGCCCCCGTCCCCACGGCAACCGGAGACGCGCACCGGGAGCAGGTAGGGCCGGGGGCTGCGGGTCCCGGTACCCACCGCATCCCAGCGCTTCCCATCCCACCCCATCTCGCCCCATCCCACCTCACCCACCGCATCCCACCTCGCCCATCCCATCGCACCCCACCAAACCCCGCAGGATCCCTGCTGTGCCACCCCCTCCCCAGCAACTCCTCAGCCCCCGGCCCTGGGAATTCCCGTGCTCCAGGCACCCCCTCCCACCCCGCTTCCAGAGGCACCTGGGGCCTCACAGCCCCTCCGAGGGCTCGGGTCCTTGTCCCACCCCATGTTTTGCAGAACGGGCCCCAAAATATCTCCCCTCTGGGCAGATTGAGGGCCCACCTTAGCTCTGCCTCTGTTCCCTGTCTCATCCCTGAGCCTTGGTCCCTGGGGATAACTGGGATAACCATTCTGTTATCTAAGTCCCCACCTCTCCTTTCACCAGACTTCTCTCCAAGCCCCAAATGAAAGGCAAAGCAAATATGGATTGCCAGAAAATTCATAAATATAAATGTCAGTGTGTGGAGTTGTTTCCTAAAATTATTTATGAATCTTTGATGTCTGGGCTAAATACACTGAATCAAAGAATACCCTGAATACCAGGATAACTTTGACTGGCAAATTTGACTTCCGTTGAAATGGATTCCCCCCTCCAGAAATGGCAAAAGATAATTAAAGCCTGTGTGCAGTGTAGGCCAATGTCATAAGGAATATTTTTCTCACATTTCAGAGGAATTCTGTCCACCAGACTTACTTTACATGGGGGAAGGAAATGCAAAAATGTGTAAATTGCCCTAAGACTGTAGCCCTTGGATACACTTTCTGCAGGCAATGAAAAGAAAAGGCAATTTTCCTCTTTTGTTTTAATTACGTTCAGATTTTTTTTAGGTCTGTTCTCCCTCTGAGAAAACCCTTCCCTTTGCATTTAATGGACTCACTTTTCCCCTCCGTTCTCAGGAGTGCTGGCACCTTCCCCTTGGCGCTGAGCTGAGCTGTGACATCCAGCATGGGAACCCTGATGGCCACGGTGCCTTGCCACCCAGCACAGCCTTCTGCACCCTCTGTGAGTCCCCAGGAGCCCTGCTTGTGTCCCACCTCTCTTTTGGATGCTTCGTGGGGAGCCTGGGAGGGGACACGCAGCGACACAAATGCATCGGTTGCTTTAAGCAGATTTTGTTGCAGTTACACCCTCACAAACCTCACAGGTGAATTCCCGAACCAGCCTCCCTTGCTTTTATCTCCCCGAGCACAATTTTAGTGGAAAAAAGCTGAATTTTGCAAGGACAAGGGTTGGGGTCATGCTGGAAGTGGCCAGGAGATGGCAATGCCACCAACCAAACTGCCACCAGTTTGAAGGTCACCCACCCCAGAACAGATGCTGTGAACATCCTTGTGATGCCACTGCCCCGTGCCCTTCACTTTGGGATCACTGGGGAGATGATTCCTTCGGGAAAATTCAGGGAGAATTCTGAAGCATCGTTCCTGTTAGCCAGAGGCTTTTTTTTTCTCTTTGCTCCCTGCGAAGGTAATATTGAAAGGCTCCTATGGTGTGAGACCGAAAGGAAAATACAATTCCTGCCACAAGCAGCTTGAAATCTCACAGTGAGACACAAAGGCAGAAATAGCATTCGGTTTTTAAAAGTTATTTTCAGCACACACATCCAGCCCAGACCCATTTGTGTCCCCACAAAGAACAGAAGAATGGCTCAGCACGTCCAGCCAGCAGGAACAGCCTGGTTTCTATTCCCTGACATTCAGGCAGTTCTTCCAAAGATAAGAAATCCCCCCTGAAGAAGCAAATCTTTGATGAGAAAATCTCTGAGCAGTACCTGGCAGGTAAAAGGAGAACACTTTGGTTCTCCTTTGGGTTTGGGGAAGGTGGGAGCTCTGCAAGAGGGAGATGGGATAAAAGGGACCCCCTGGACCTCAGACTCTTCTTGGTTGACCCAGGGCAGGGCTTCTGCCTTCAGCAACCTCAGCATCCTCACCTGTCAATACAACAGATCTTCTCTGAACGCACGTTTGCCGTGTAAAAACCAGGGAATAAATATATAAAGTAACAAATATAAATATATATAATGAATTTTTAGTCAAGAAGAGCATTACAAAGCCCACAGTAAAGGTTCAGAGTGTGTTTTGTTGGTTTTTCCTTCAAAATTAGGTCACTTTCTGTCTCATGGGGAAACCACTTGGTTTTCCCACAAAATTTTATTGGAATTGCACAGGCAAAAGTTACTCAATTGCATAAAAAATGAGGGTAAATATTTATTGCTGTCTATTTAATGGCATTTTGAAGCTCAAAAGTAAACTGGATCAAGGCACCAACCCCCCAGCAGTCCCAGCTTACAAGGCTTTATGCAAAGCCTCGCAGTAATCTGTTGTTTTGCTTAACAGATGTGGTATTAGAATCAATGAAAACATAAAAATCTCAACTCCCACGGAATGATGAAAAGCAGGGAAAGCAAGCATGAATAATTTAAAATTGGAGGCGAGGGAAGTGACGCCTTTTGGAACGACTTGGGTGGGTTAGAGAAGGAGATTACCTGTTGCTTGTCTTGCTCTAGTTTAGCTGTGGCAGGGTAAAATAGTGAAATGATGCCATTGCTTTTTCCTCGTGATGCTTCCACGCTCAGGCAGGAAAAAACAGGTTTGTTTTTAAGAGCGTGTCACACTTAGAAGTGCTTGGCCAGGTGTTTTGAAGCCTGAAGGCAGAGGGGGCAGGACTGGCAGTGTCGCTCTGTGCCCGGCAGGCAGAGCCCCTGCCCGGAGGGGTTTTCACCCATTCTGGTTTCGTTTTCTCTTTTTCTTTTCCCCTGGGCACTTCCTGTAAGGTGATACCGGCTTCGAGAGACTGCCTGTAGATATTTGATACTAGAATGAGTGCACTTATTAATTTAGAAAGTGAGCTGGGTATTGTGTTTAATTGTGGTTTGAAAGCTTTCTCTCGTTTCTTTTTTTTTTTTTTTTTTCTTTTTTTAAAAATTATTTTGACTTCGCTGCAAAACACAACGCCCAAATGTGCAAATCCTCCAGCTGCCGTGGGCTGGTTTGCAGCTTCCTGCGGCTCTTCGCTTCCCTCCCTCGCGCAAGGCATCACCTCTCTGCCCTCCTCCTCCTCCTCCTCCTCCTCCTCCTCCTCCTCCTCCCTCCCTGCCCCCGCGCCCAGCGGGGCTCTCCGCCTTTGGTGGCTTTGAAAAATATCATTTACACAGCGGGTTGTGTGTGTGTGTGTGTTCGGGGGGGGGTTTTTTGGTGAGTGTGGACGGCTGGAAATGGGTTTCAGATGTTTCCCTGCGCCTGCATCTCGTAAAGCCGGGGCGTTGCCGTGGCAACCGCGTGACATCCCTGGCCAGCAACTCCCTCCCGAGCATGCCCAATGTGAGCCGCGACTTCGGCTCAACTCTCCCCGGGCCGCACATATGGGACCATGAGCGCCGTTCCCGATGTGCTCCCAGCCTTTGTCCCCGGCAGGAGGAGGAGGAAGAGGAGCCCGGAGCCGCCCCGCGTCCTCTGAGCCCCTCGCCCGCCCCCGGGCTCGCGGAGGACGATGCTCGCTTGCTTGGCCAGGGGGAATTTGCTGGATATTCTCCAGGAGGGCTTCACGGAGGTAAATCCACGTCCCGAGGGCTTGCCGGGGGAAGGCAGCGTGGTTTCGTGCGGGATTCGCAGGAATCTCGGTGCTCTGGGGAGCGGAGAAGGGGGAAAACGAGCAAGATTCGGTGCTGGTTCCTCACAGGAGGTGCGCAGCCAGGGGGCTGCGGCTCAGCAAGAGTTTTGTGAAGAGTTCGTGGCTGGTTTACCGCTGCTGTTCGTAGCTGTGTTCTCGTCTCGCTGCTGTGCTGCTGTACCAGTAAATAACATAAACTGCAGAAGGTTGTGGAGCAGAGTTTACGGTGGGGAGTTGACTCCTCTCCCCAGTGTGAGATGTCTGGGGGTCTGAAGGTTGTAAATCTGCTTGGTGGACTCACATTTCTTGGGTTTCACTCCCCTCTCCCCATCTTTTTCTGTAAGTTGAACCCCCAGGGGACTCAAATTCGACTTGGTCGGGAAAATACAATTTTTGAAAGTGTTCTTTGTTTGCTTGTTCTGCTGTTGGGAGGCTGATAAACCATAAAATAAGGGGACCTACCAAGAAATTCCAGAGATGAGAATCCTGTGGCTGTATGGGGAGTGCAGTGGGACTTCCCTCTTGAAGGTGCACAAAAAATTAGTTTTGTTGGGCTCTTTATGGAGTCAGTACAAAATGCCAGGGCAGCCCGTGCTGGAGCACGATCTCCTGCCTGTAAGCTGAAAGGGAAGAAAAATTGCGGGGGTTTTGGCTGGAAGCAGAGTGGCTGCAATTTTATTTCTCACTTGGGAGCAGGGATCGTCTCTTGGGGTGTTTTATTCTCCCTTAGAGCACAGAACTTCTTTTTGTTTAGTGTTCAGTGATCCCTCGTCCGTGCAGAGCTCAGCCCACACCTGGATTTCTCTGCCCATTACTCCCAGAAAATGAACACCGGCCATCGCTGCTGGGCTTCACAGCTCCGGTCAGCACGGGGAAAACAAACCGGGGGTGAAACCGGAGCCTCGCAGCTCCACGCCGGCCTCAGGTCTGCGGTGATTGCTCAGCGTAGCTGGAAAGGCTCCGTCCCCTCCTCCACACCGCATCAGTCTCATTTTTAGCCAGCAAAGGTCTTGGTTTAGCCCAAGCTCCCACTTCCTGTGCTCCAGGGCAGCACATCCTTCTCAGGCATGGGCTAATAACCCGTATATTAATAATATAATTAATAATGGGAGCAAAGAACAGTGACATCCAGTGCCCCACCCCGACTGGTTTTACCCACAGACTGCTCAGCTGTGGAAAAAGTGTCTCTGTCCCACCACAACACCAGACTGACTCTCACGGGGTCCCTCTGCCTCGTCACACACTCCAGCTTGTAACAAGAGTAGAACTAAAATCGGTGTTTTGAGGGGAGAACCTGTGACTTGCCAAGGGCATCACACCCCAGCCACGGCTGGCAATGAGAGAGGAACCCCGTAATTCCATTCCTGCTGTCGTGATCCACCGACTGTTCATCCTCCCCACCTCTTTTTACCTAACTAAGGTGCTTATTTATACAAATAATAAATGAGAGGTTGTCCCGAGGTGTCTGACCCCAGCACAGCCCTGACACTGGAGGGCTGGTGACTAAACCCAACGCAGCCAAGATGATACAGGAAACTTTCTTTTGTTCCCCAGCATTCTTTTCCCTCCCTCTCCCCATCCTTCTGACTGAGGGCCACCTCACCAGCCCAATTATCTCCTAATTAGGGCTGGGGAAGGCAGCACCATTGTCCCTTTTGCAGCTCCTGCCCGTTCTGCTTCACAGCTCGTGTTGGACTGGTGCCTTCTCCGCGATGTAAGAAATCACAGCCTGCTAAAGTGACCCCTAAATTGCTAAATTGCAACTCCAGGCCAGTGCATTTCCCTTATTTCCCTTGCCAAAAAACCCTGGTGGACCCTGCCACCTGCAGACAGCTAAAGCAGGATGGTTTTGTTTGATGTTGAGATGCAGCAAAGTCCCCCCGTGGGCATCACACAGCTCCTGTGTCTCCCTCATTAATGCCCTGAAGATGCTTCCCTGCTGTTTGTGGGGATTTATCCTGCTCCTGGGCACCTAAATAATTCAGTTCCACAGCTGGATGGTGCCGTGGGGACGTGTGGCTGCTAAAAGCAGGAGTTTATCATGAAAGGGAACCACGGAGAGCAGGGTCTCATCTGCAGTGACTCCGTCCATGTGGCCTCAGCCTGTTCCCCCTCCTCAGGGAAATGCAGTTTATTTGAGACGTGCTGACACTCCTGTCAGTTCCCTAAAACAGATGGGGCACAGAGAAATGTGTCAGCAATGGGCCTGGCAGCTCCAGGGCCTTCATGTGCCTGGATTTGAGCAATAATACACCTTCTCTTTTTCACATTGGAGGATCATTTCCTCTGGCCAACTTAATTACGTGGCTGCCTGTGTGCAGTGAGTCATTTAAAAGACGTATTTTTTTTTGCCCATGAGGTTACATAGAACAAACAATCCACTCCAGAAGGGACAGGGAATTTTTAAGAGGTTGTTTTGAAATTAAGGCCTCCCAACAGCAGCAAAGAGGAATGCAAGGCTACCACAAAGACCCTGCCCACGGTGGGGAAATACCTCCCCATTTTCTAGGTGAGAACGGCTGCTCCCCAGCTCTGTGAAGGCAGGAAGTGGTGCAGGGCAGGCAGGGCTGTGTGCTGTCCTAGCAGGGTGCTTCATGGAATATTCTCCCTGGTTCTCAGCTCAGTGGACAATTCCTTTGCTCTCCTTTGTCATATTCTTTGGTGGATCCTTGAGGGGATGAGGTGCCATCCTGCCTGTGAGGTGTGAATCCTTGCTCTGGGCAATGTCCTGGGTGTGATTTGGGTTTGCTTTTCTAGCTGGGGTTGTTTTCTGCTGCTGCCCAGCCCCGTTCCCCTCGCTGTAACATCCTGATCTGTGATCAAAAGGTCTCTGCTGCTGCGATCTCAGCAGAAGGAACTTGCACTCCCCCTCTCCGTGCAGTGAGGGCTATTTATGGCTAATAGGATTCACCGTGGAGAGCTGTTTTGACTTCTGGCTCCCTCATTCTGCTCAGCCCATAACCCAGCGCTCCCTGGAGCAGTGAATCCCTCGGTGCTTCCCTGAATACACAAAGCTCCTTAGGGATGCTGCTGCTTTGTCACCCCAGCTTTCTTTTGGGGGGAGCCTGGCAGCATTTCTCACCTTCTCTGCCCTGAAATCCTTCCAGGCCTCCAGCATAGACATCAGAAAACACAGCTGGGGCTTCCCACAGCTGGATTTACCCCCAGATGTGCTCCAGCAGGAATTCTGGCCATTTTTCCCCCAAAGCCTTGTGCCTGGCCAGCAACAGGACTCTGAGCAAGGGAAGGATGTATTTGCTGTTCTGTAGGATTAGAGGTTAGGATTCAATCCCCGCCTTAATGTCTGAGCCAGGCTGTCCCTTGGCAGGGTACAGAGCATTTGCACAGGAACACTCACAGATTCCTTGTTTTCAAACCTTTTCACCAGGAATATAAAAATTACCACAGGATAGAAACTGAGGCCTACAGCGGTGAAGAGGCTGCCACACTCCCAGTAAACCATGGGCAGAGGGAATTAAAAATTCTGTGTCCTACATGTGCCTTTAGTGCCCTTTAGAGACCAGGGAGCCCCACTGGGTGTCCCTTCCCCTCTTATCCAGCTGAAGATTCCTGCCTGCAGCCTGTGCAGTCCTGAGGAGCTCAGGCTGCCCTTCCCTGCCTGGGGACTGGGGATGCTGCTAAACAAGGGACAATGCTCCTTTTCTTTCCCAGAGCATCAGGGAACATCGCAGTGCAACTTGTTTTGACAGACCTTAGATTTTGTTTGGGTGAGGTGGAACCATCTGATAATTCAGGGTGAATCGTGCTCCAAAGCCCAGGCAGTTTGCAGTCAAAGCTCAGCTTTTTGCCAGTTTTTGCCTGTATTTTCTGCCTGTAGCTGGCATGGAAACACTGCCTGGGTGGGAAAAGGGCCTCAAATACCTTCTGACATAACTCCTTCAGATGTGCTGCTGGTTCAGGGTCTTATATTTGCATTACCAAGCCCTTTCACAGCACAACATTAATAAAATACCAGTGTATTTAGGCACAGGTAAGAATTACTTCATCCTGCACTGGAAGCTGGATGCCTCTGGAATGGGCCATGACAGCTCTTGGTGTTACAAGAAGTGAAAATCAAAGTGGTAGAAATAATTTAGGGAGTTTGAATGGAATTGGGCCTTGCTCTTTACACTCAAGCTCTCCCCGTCAATGGGTGAATTACGTGGAAAACTTTGCAGTCAAAAATTCCATGTCCTGCTGGATAGCTGGGCACTCTGGAAAAGAAGACCTTCTGCTTTAAATGAGGAGTTTTATGAAAAAGGGTCCCTGTGGGTGCTGATGGTTGTTCTGGCATCAGTGTGGTCATAACTGGGTGGGTTTCACTGTTGGATGCACCTCAATACATTGAGCAGCCTGAATCACATTTGGGCACCAATTTTGAGAGGGGAAAAAAAATCTGCTGGTTTTGAGAGCAGAGAGAAGCATTTTCTTTGCTTGGGAGTTTGTGTTTTCTGCTGCTACAAAAGCTTTCTAATAACAGGGAAAAAAATCGTCAGAATGCTGGATGGAAAATTCCAGTTCCCGTCTAATTAAGGTAATGTCAGAAAGCTTAGAAATCACACAAGGCCTCAACCATCACACCCTGATGCAATTAGGCTGCTGCAGACCTTTGGTTCAGTGCTCTGAGAGAGAGAAAACACTGAATTCTTTCATCCTGGGAGCAGCATGAGGGCTCCTGTTGCTGACCTTGTTAGCCCTGGGGCTTGGGCAGTGTCCACAGCAGTGCATAAAGGAAAATCAGTGTAAAGATCCTCAAAAATGTCATTCTAGCAGGGTGGTGACGGTCCCTAAAACCTTGCTTTAGAGGTCTCCTCCTGCCCTGCCAAGTCCCGTAAGGCTCCCAGAGTGACTTGGATACAAAGACCCCACGAGGATCTGCCTGGGAACTGGAGCAATCTGGGCTCAAGCTCCCTTCAGGTAAAGGAGCTGCTCTTCCCATGGCAAGGTGCAGGTAAATGTGGCTTTTTTTGGAACACAAAGCTGTGTTAGTGTAAACAGGATTAAGCTTAACTCCGCCGTAATCCTAATAATGTGTGTTCTCTGTAGTAAACCTTACACTGGGCTGGTTTGCAGCTGAAAAATTCTGGGTTTGAGAGACGTTTTGGTGAGGGGTAGAGCAGGGTGAGCTCTGCCAAGGGCAAGATTTGGCTGAGCAGGAGCTCAAGCCAAAGTGCAGGGGAAGGAGGAACACCTGAGGTGTGTCGTGTTTGTTCCCAGCCTTTTTTTTCCCTTCCTCCTTGGAGTCTTGTTGACTGGAAGGAACTGAGACCTGTGGGAGCCTTGATGGAGCACATTTTGATGCCCGCACCCCCAAATGGGGATGGAGCCTGTGAGCTTTTTGTGTTTCTGGGGGTAAATGCAGGCTCAGGAGTGTTTTTGTGTGCTGGGATAGGCTGTGGAGAGCTGCTGTTCCCACGGCAGGACACATCCCAGCAAATCTCTGCTCTCTGTGTGCTGGAAGAGGATACCTGGAGCAGGAATGATGCCCATCCAAGCAGCAAATCATGTCGCCATGATAATATTTAGGGCTGTGATGAGGGGAGCTGTCTTGGGGTTTGAAACAAATGGAATTCCGAGGGGGTGAAACGAATCTGTCACTTTTTTAGGGATCTGAATGTGTGCCTGAGGACCAAGGGCCTGTGCCTGAGGACCAAGGCCCTGTGCCTGTGCTGAAGGGCTGAAGCTGTGGCCCACAGTGTCCTCGTTATTCCCCAGCTGATGGTGAAGCAGAGCTTAAAAACTGCCCTTGGGGTTTCTGCAGAGCAGCTTGGGGGCTCTGTCCCCTCATGCATTTCACTGCACTTTGCCATTTTTAGGTCACTCCACTTTTCTGTCTGACGTTTTCTTGGTGAGCTCACTCACAAGCTCACCTCAGCTGCCAGGAGTGGCAGCTCTCTGCCTGGATTCTGGAGCTTTGCAGCCATCCACGTCTCTTGCTGAAGCCATTCAGCCTGCCAGGATTTGGGTACAAAATCAGGAAATTCTCGTCAGTCCAACGGTCTGAACTCCTGCAGGAAAATCTTACGCTTTAGTGGAAAAAACCCAAACCCAACCAACAAAGTGAGTCTGTTAATGAAGTGTAAGGCTGCAGGATTGCAGCAGCCACGGGTCTGAAATGGCTTTGTACTGGTGACATCCCAGTTCCATTGCCTCAGAAGCCTCCTTTTAATACTCATTGTTTGAAATGTAACTGCCCTGGGGTTTAGGAATTACTTTTTTTTTTTTTTTCTTTTCTAATAACAACATTGTCAACCTTCTGGTGCTTTTAAGAGATAGAGACTAAAAGCTTGCCAAAAATTCTTTCTTATGAATGCATGAAGAATGTTCTGAGGAAAGAAATGGAAAACAAACTTCTTTGTGAGAGGGTTTTTCCTTTAAATGAGACAGAAGTGAGTGGAAGAGCCACAGAGACTCCTACAAAAACTGAGGATTTTCTGTAGGCTGGAAGGGGCTGTTTCTTTGTGGAATTAGTGCCAGTTCCTAAAATGATTTGAAAAAGCAGAAAATAAAGACTTCTGGGGCTGGGCTCTGCTGCCACTGGAGCCAGGGAAGAGCCTGCAGAGCCCCTCCCCTGGGCAAACCAGGTCTGCTCCAGCAAAAATGGATCAGATCTGCCCCTTCTGCTTCCTTTTTTCCCAGAGCCATCAGGCAGCCCCTCAGTTCACGTCCCCTTTCAGCTCCCAGCTCAGTGCTGAGTGGGCAGAACGGATCAAACACAGGTCCAGGCACCTTTCTGAACCAGCAGACCGAGCCCTGTGTGATTAAAGTTGGATTTCCTCTGTCAGGATAATTAAGGGTGAAGCTGTGACCAGACTGTGACTTTGATGGGCTGTAAAAGCATCAACTCTGAGTGACATTGCTGAGATAATGTGGAATGGGGGCTTAGAACCTGCTGCATTGGCACAATAATGGGAAGCTTAGTGAAAAGGGAGGTAATCCCATAAATGGATCAGTTTGTTTACCCTCCATGTCCCACAGCAGCCCTGCCCAAAGGGATTTCAGTGCTTCCAGCAGCCCAGCCTGACAGGGAAGTGTCACAGAGAGGGGATGGAAAGGGAAAGGTCACTGGAATCTGCTCTGTGCCTTTGGGTCTTTTATGCCAGATGGGTCCTCACACTGACCAGGGACCTGAGTTTGAGTTTCTCTGGTGTCTCACACCGACCAATGACCTGAGTTTGAGGTTCCCTGGTCTCTCACACTGACCAGAAACCTGAATTTCAGTTTCCCTGGTCTCTCACACTGACCAGGAGCCTTAGTTGGAGTTTCCCTGATCATTCCCTTCTGGCAACACACACAGCATCCAGCATGACCTGCACTTCTCCTTGCTCCCAGGTCCTGCAGGCTCCAGGTTCTGTGGGAAGCCAGCTTCCCTGAGTGCAGGAATAGAAACTGGGCCACTGGAAATGCTGATGCAGCTCCCAGGACGTGGAGGGGCTGTACAACTGTTCCAAGTGAGCCACGCTGGGAGTGTTGCAGAGGGAGGCCCTTGTCTCTTCCAGGAAACCTCCCTGGCACGGTTTAATGGGCAATAACTCGGGGTTTTTTGCTCTTGCACTGTGGATTTTCTGCTTTCTTGATGTGTGGATGGGACACTGAGTGCTGTGAGTGCACAGATTGTGGCACCAAAAGTGAGGGGATGCCAGCACTGGTTTGGCACAAGCGCAGATAAAATGCCATGTGAAGCTCTGTTGTCAGCTGTGCTCAGCTCAGGGGTCCTGCCCTGCTCCCTCTTCCCATCCTGGCATGGGAGCTGCCCCACAGCAGGCCGGGATGTCAGGCAGGCTTTGGGATGAGACCTCTGGTGTTTGTTTCCCAGGGCAAAACACCGAGATCTGTGAAGGTGAAAGAGAAAAGCGAGAGCTCTGCGCCTCCCCCTGACATGGCAAACGTTTTGTTTTCTATTTCCAGCAACAGCTCCAGGCATATGTGGCCTGGGTGAATTCCCAGCTGAAGAAGAAGCCAACGATAAAGCTGGTCCAGGACCTGAGACAGGACCTCCGGGATGGAGTCACCCTCGCTCTGCTCATTGAGATTGTAGGTCAGTGATGCCATCTGGCACTGTTTTTCTCCTGCCGTTCTGGGGCTGGCGTGGAAGAGGCTGCCCTGGCTGTGGCATCTGTCGGGCAGATGTTGGTGGTGGTGTCAGAGCTTGAGGGGAGGGCCTGGAAAAGAAAACAATCACAAAAAAACCCCCGACCATCAAAGCAATGCTGTTAGAGCCCTTACGTTTTAGAGGCACAGCAGATGGGTTGAAACCTGGCAGTGGTCACTCCCACAAGGCTGGCATGGAGTTAATGGGTGGTGTTTTGGGAATGGTGGCCTCTTTGCTGGTGTAACCCCTCCTCCCTGGGCAGGGGGATGGGGAATGGGGGTGCAGTGAGTTTATCACTCAATTTTCTTGCTGTTCCTTCCTCCTCACACTCATCCTCTGCTCCAGTGGGGGACAGTTCTCCACAGACTTCTCCAGAGTGGGTTTTCCCCACAGGCTGCAGTTCTCCCTTAAGTGGCTCCTTCCCACAGAGTTCAGTCCTTTGGGAGCAGGCAGATCCCGGGGGGTCCCTCCTGGGCTCACAAGTCCTGCCAGGAACCTGCTCCAGCCCCCAAAACCTTACCACGGTCCCAAAACAGCCTCCGACCCTGTTATCCCTGGTGCTGGGTGCCTTTTAAGCAGGACAAGAAGCCCCGTGTGCCTCCTGCAGCGCCAGACAGGAGATCACATCAGTCCCTCCAGCTCTGGTAAAGCTTTTTCTGAGAGTTCTGCTCTGATAAAGCTTTTTCCCCTCCTTCAGCTGGTGAGAAGCTCAGTGGCATCGAGGTCAACCCCAGCAGCCAGCAGGAGATGAGGGAGAATGTGGAGAAAGTCCTCCAGTTCGTGGCATCCAAAAAGATCCGCATGCACCAGACATCAGCTAAAGGTGGGTGCCCCTGGGGCTGCAGGGGTGATTTTTAGCTGTTGAAAACCTGTTTCTGGCTCTATTTTATATCAAACAGGTGGTGTGTTAGTAAATTAATGTATTCATTTATGGGGGAGTTTGGTTTTTTCCCCCCCTGTGGTTTAGAGAATGTTTTAGGTTGAAGGATGCACAATGCACAGAAAAAAAAGTGGTTTTTTTCCCCTGCTGCTGAGCACTCAAAATCTCAGGTACTGGTGTTTGGAGAAATACAGACTCAGAATATTGCACCAAAAGGACACATAAACCTGCAAGAGTGAAATGAGACATAGAAAAATGATTTCTGGTTCACTGGAAGCCTGTGACACTGGAAATGGAGAAGAGAGACAATGAGTCAGGACTTTGAGTATCTCACTTGACTAAACTGTTTTGGGAAATCTTGACCTAAAAGAATGGCTGGTCTTTGCTGTGATAACCACGTGCTGGTTCAAGTGCTGGGCAAATGCCTCATGTGATATCACTAAAAATGGTTAATTAACACTTGCAAGGTGCTGCAAACAGTTTATGGCACAGGATGCCACCACGCATTGCTGCTCTGGCTTTTGTGTTTAAAAAATAAAGGGAATTCCGTGCTAATAAAGTCACTGATTACAGTGGTTGGTCTTCAGCAACTGCTGTGCTCTTGTGTGAGCATTCAGTAATTATGTGTTCAGTAATTAATGGCTGGAAATGGCCATAAAGGGGAGGCTCAGGGCTGCTCAAGGCACTGAACCTGTGCTGTGGAGGTGGCAGGCAGTTCGTTCTGTCCCGCCCAGCCAGAGCTGAGCTGTAGCAGTCCTGGTGGGTTTAATTATCTTTGGTTTGTTGGGCATTCCAGCTCTGCTGACACTTCATATTAATGACCCCCCCAAAATTGGCTTTTTGCAGATATTGTGGACGGGAATTTGAAATCCACCATGAGGCTGATCCTGGCCTTGGCTGCTCACTTCAAACCAGGCTCTGGGAGAGCTGGGGCCCCTGGCTCGGGGGGGAAGAGCTGCCCAGCACCCCTGGGCAGCCCCTGGCCGCGCTCGGCCGCCGCCGTGGCCCAAGGGGCAGTGGCTGCCCTGGCTGATGTCCGGCAGGATGTCCAGCAGTCCGGCCGGGACGTCTTCAGGCACAGACAGAGGTGAGGGGCTTTCCCTGCTTGTGTCACCTTGGGTTAAGAGATGGGCGCGGTTTCTGTTGAAATAAATGCGTCTTTATCCATCTCGTTCCTGGCGGAATCCATCCCTCTCATCCCTCTTGTTGTGCAAACAAACACCTCAAAAGTGCCCTCACAGAGGGAGCACTGACCTGGCACTGCAGCTATCCCGGTTCTTGTCAGGTTTTACAGCAAAATAACAGCTGGGTCCCTCTTTGCCTCCCTGGAAAAGGACAGGGAGTTACGGCCAAGCCTGAGGGAACTGTGCTGCCTCATTTTCCCCACTGAGCTCAGTGCCCTTGGTGCTGTCTCCTTGGAGATGTTCTCATGCCAGGTGAAAGAAAAGTAAAGTTTTCACTCCAAGTACTGGCCAGAGGTCTGGGAGCGTTTTTTGAGGCACTGAAAATGTCGTACAGATCCGCTGCTGTTCATCCCAGTGCCACACCCACTGCTCCAGGCAGTTGTGGGGATGCTGGAGATCCACACACAAGGAATGTGTCGTTCTGAAGACTCTGAAAATCTGACACTTGCCAAAGGTGCCATGTGGGTGACAATAATAATAGAAATGACATTTAACTGGGAGCCAGGTGCTGGGCCTGTGGAGGGTTTGATTTACACAGCTGAAGGTCACTTGCCCATATGGTATTGGCTCAAGGGAGCACCCATGAAACAGTTTGGAAATGAGGTTGAAATGATTTGTTTTGTGGAAAAACTGAACGTTAAAGGCTTCCCTTGCAAAGGCTTTGGAGTTCTTCAGAAAAAGCCTGTCCTTGTGCTGCTTGCAAATTCTGTTCTTTTCCTTGCCTGCCCAGAGCTTTTGTAGTTTCCTAGTCACAGAATTAGGGATGAGTTTAAGAGGGCAGGGTCCGTTCACCTGTGTTTCCCTTAACACCAAAAATATGGGGATCCCTCATAGGAAAATTGGCATTTTTCTGGCTGTTCCTTCCTTCCCTTCCTTTCCTTCCCTCCTTTTTGGAGACGGAAGAATTCCTGCTCCTGTCAGGTTGGGGCTTCCCTCATTTTGTGGTTGTTACCTCCAGGAACAGCAGCATGGATGAGGAGATTGAAAATCCCTACTGGAGTGTCCGGGCGCTGGTGCAGCAGTATGAAGGGCAGCAGAATGTGCCTCTGGAGTCCCGCTCTTCCAGGTAAGGAATTTCATGGCCAAGATGCGTCCCCTTGTGGTCCTTTGACATTCCCAGAAGTGCCCGTTCTTCTCTGGTTAGTTCTGATGGAAAAGGGCGTTCCCAGCATGCAGTGCCCTGCTGGATGTGGAGGATGAAGCCTCAGGAATCAACCTGAAGTTCTGTCCTTGTTTTTCATGGATGCAGGAGAAGGAGAGCAGCAAAAAGGGCTTTTGAAGAAATACTGCTCCAGGGGGGGAGCTGATCCAGCATGGAGAGCTCCATAGTAAAGGAAATCCATTCCCTTTTCCCCCAGAGAACAAGAAACTACTCGAAGACCAAGAGCTGTGTTACTGCACACGTTAGCTCTCCCTCTGGATATGGGGCTCTGCTCCATTTAATCTCATCTGGAGCACATCCGAGGGCAGAGCTGCACGTGTGGAGCTGCAGCTCCTTGGGCTCACATCTTCCCTGTTCCAGTGAGAGCCCCAGCCCTGCTCTGCTGTGTCCTTCTCCTGCCTGGGCTGCTCCCTGGGTGCCTCCCTCCAATCTGTGTGGGAGTGAGGAGCTCCTTTGCCAAGGACAGATTGCCACTGACAGTCTCTGAGCAGGCAGGATGCCTCTCCAGGATTCATCAGGCCAATTTTTATGTACAAATAATTCTCTGTGTACCTAAGAATTAAGGTGGCTTGGCACAACAGAGGAGAAAAGCACCAGAGTTTGTGTTTATCCCCCAAATTCACTGTGTCTCATTGAGGGCATGTTTATAAATAGCCATTTGGAGGAGTGTGGGGCTCCCAGTGAGGCAGAACTGGACCAGTGCCTCCACATGATGTCAGCAGTGTGCTTTGGAGGCTGTCCTTCCAGGGGGAATGTAAAAATCCTGGCCTTGCCAGCAGGATTTCGTGGCTAATGCCACGGGAGCTTGGCGTCGACTCTTGAACCGCGAGCTCGAGCGACACATTCCGCTCCCTGCTCTCATCCCCCACTTTAAGGGAGCTGGCATATTTTGTGTACTCTGCTACCCCATCAGGGATTGCCAGGTGACTGCTGGTTGCTCACACAGGGCCGTATTTTGCTGGTAAACAAAAATTTCTCTGTGCATCCTAAATCACTTCGTAACGGTTTTTCTTTTCTTTTATTTTTCCCATAATGTCCTGAATTCTCTGACTGTAATGCAGCGGTGATGTTATTGCTGATAGGACAGAACACAGTGAGAATCTTTACATAAGTGATCACAAAAAATTGGGAGCAATCTGCCCCTGCAGCTCCTGGGAATGTCTTTTCCTGACATGATGAAAACAAGATGCTTTCCCTTTCCTCCCAGGGAGAAATGTGCTTGGCTCGGTTATGAGAACGGGCTGGGAGAAACAAGATGGTTTGGTTTTCTGTTTTATTAGTGAGAGAAGTGGTTATTAAGCGCAGCCACCCCCCTCCATCTGATCCTGCTGCTGTGGTGTCCCAGGGCAGCATCCCCAGCCCTGCAGCAGCTTTTCCCTGCCTCAGAGCCCTCCCAGCCTCGCCAACAGAATTCCCAGAGAGAGCAGCTCCCACAAGCGAAGGCAGTCGAAATGATTCATGGAAAAATTTGCCAAAATCAGATGATTCCCAGGCCGCCGAGCCCCTCACCCATCCATCTCCCTTTCCCCTCCCCTTCCAGCAGCATTCCCTCCCCCACCCCCAGCCAGGCATCTCGGAGAAAGGCTCTGCCTCGCACAGCCCGTGTGACAGCAGGAGGGAGAGGGAGCTGGGGAAGAGGAAGCCGTGCCTGGGGCTGGGAAGAGCTGCCTGGGAAGAGCCCACATCCCAGCCTGGGAGCGCAGGGATCCCGGGGCTGGCAGCAGCTCCTTCCCTCGGCTGCTCCCTGGCACCTGCGGCAGATGCTCCGGAGCCTGAGGAGGGCAGGATGGGATGAGAAACACCCCCGGCAACCCGGAGCCTGGTGATGGAAACGACCGGGTGTGCAGCTGGCCAAAATGCAGCAGCAAGAGACAAATAACCCGAGAGGAAAACCAGCAGGAGCAAAAGCCAGGCTGCAGAATTCCCTGACTCGGGAACCAAATCCGTTTGTGGGGGCTGCGGATCTGCCGCTCAGCCTGTGAAGACCCTGAGGTTTTTGGTTGTTGTTGTTGTTGTTGTTTCTGCTGGGAATCTTTCAGCAATCTGGCTTGCAAATCTTCCTGCAGTAGTTTGACAGGAGCTGGCGTCCTCTCCACGGAATCCTGAGCATGTCTGGAGCCAGGATCCTGAGGCTCCCCGGGACACGGATTCTGTGAGGCGAGAGGTTAAAGTGGGATCATGGGAGGGAAGCAGGTCAAATGGTGAGCAATTGTTGCCATTGTCCTTTGAAACAGCAGGGATGGGGTGTTCATTAAAATTGTGGGAATCCTGGCATCACGGAGGCTGTTGCCCTAAAGCTTTGGCTGTGCTGGCAAATCTGGGACTCGGGGGAGCCAGGATGTGGGTTAAGGAACCAAGTGGTGGAAGGAATAAAGTGGAGCAGTTTGCATCATAGATCCCTCTTGAGGAGCTTTGATCTCCCAGCCCTTATTTCTGCATGCTTTAATGGTGAATTGTTATGTACTTCTGAAGAACAAATTGCATCAGGGGGTGTTTTGTGCTCTGTTGGGTTTGACTGGTGCAAAACCTGTGGAATTGTTTGTTTCCAGCATTGGTTTGGTAATGCATGAAGCAACCTGACCTGTGCTCCTGCTTCAGCTGCACTGGCTCTGCCACTGCCTGGAATGTTTGGGAGGTGGTTGTTGCTGCTCTGGGAACCCACTGGCCTTTTGAAACGGGAAATCTGCCTGGAAAGGGGCTGTGGATGTGGGAATACGTAAGGAGATGTAAAACTATCTGTGTTGTGGAGATCTGTAGTGACTGCTTAACCCACCTGAGATCCCTTTGGGCTGGGAGAAGCAGGTTTGGAACAGGGGAGTGTTATTTCCAGGCTCATATCCTTGTTTTTCATCCTGCTCGTTCCTTCTGCCCACCCCTGTTTCGCCACCCTCTCCCCCATCAGAGGCTGGTGGTGTTTTTCTGGGACAGCTCATTCTCTCACCTTTTCCACGGATGAGAAGCAGCAGTTCAGAGAATCAGCTGAGAGTGTGAGGGAGGGAATACTGAGATCTGTTCCTAGAAGGAAGTGAAATCCCTCCTGGAGCTCTTGGCCATGTTAGATCAGCCAGGCTTCCTGTTTGTGTCTGTGCGGTGTGAAAGTTTCACCCCTTCCTCTGGCCCTTTTTACATAATGCAATCCCAGCAGAACTGCCAAATGAGATCATAAACATCATTTTTAAAAAACCCATTATTTTATGCCGTGAATGGGGATTCGGCAACATGGGGCTGGTTGCAAATGTTGTATTAAAAATATGCTTAATGAGGGACTGCTGTAATGGAGTTGGAATTCCTGGAGGCAAATCCTTGAGGAAAAGCAGGTGGCCTGGACCCCTTTAAGAATCTTGCACACACCTGAAAGGACAGGTACTGTACCTGCTGGAGATGGCTGTCCGAAAGTGGTTATTTTTTCACTTAATTGCATTTATCCTCCCTTTAACATGGGGGAAGGCTGGGCCAGGAAAGCTGTGCTGCAGGTCTGTAATTTAAATGAGGACAGGCTTGCCCTGGCCGTGGGAGTGGGGCAAGCAGGAGCACAAAGTCATTTCCATCTCTATTGCAGGGCTTTTCCCATTCTCTGGGAGCTGTGGGAGACAGAGCAGCAGTGCTGGGAAGATGCAGCAAGGGAGCTGCTGAAGCCTCTTATTTTTCTAAACCTATTATATTATTTCCACACTGTTTTCTTTTTTTTTTGTTGTTTTTGTTCTCTGCCCTTTGTTTCTGTGTTGGGGAGAATGAAAAATTAACTCCTGCTCACACGTGCAAGGATTAATTCCTGCCACTTTTGGGGTACATTGGATGGGTCACTGAGCTTCAGCCACCTTTTGGTGTTGTCTGGGTGATGCACTCAGGAAGAATTTCTGAAAATAAAGATTGCTTGAACCTCCCAGTCAGCTGTCATGGCTCCAGGGAAAATGTGTGGGCACTTCCAAGAAGTTTTAATCGAAGAACACGAGGGAGTGGAACCTGACTCTCAAAAATATTGGGATTTCAAGTTGAAGGGATTCACCTGGAAGCTGGAGCAAGAGATGAAGCCAGGGTGGATTTTTGCTCAGCCTGTGGTGTGAGCATAAGGCTGGCAGTAAATTACTCCTGAGTGTGAGTGTCTCAATTAAAAAAAAATTACATGCCCACTTTGGTTTGTTGAAGGCTTCTCTAGGATGCAGATAATCCTTGGATAAAAGTGAATATGCAGACAGGCTTGTTGAAAATTAATATTGATTAACACCATTTGCATCTAAAATAACTTTTTTCCTTGCTCTGCAGTCTTACATCACCCAGCCCTGTCCACAGTGCAAAGAGTGAATCCACTGTAGCCCCGTCAGAGGAGAAGGAAAGGCTTGTGATCCTCCACCCTGAGGAAACAGAAACTAAACCAGGTAGATAATGCTCCACTGGGGCTTGCCCGTGTGATAAACTCACTGAAAAGCTCCCCAGGGCCTGAAATGGTTCAAGTTTGCCTTCAGCGAGCCCTTGGAGCACCCTCTGGCACTGAGGGCTGCTCTGCAAACCCCACGGGTGCTCTTCTCCCCTGTGTCACACACGTGGTCCCCAGTGCTGCGCTGGGAAATCTCCACGGATCAGGCGCAGCAGAGTTATCTGGGGAGTAATTATGTGAAGGAAATCTTAGTTTGCTTGAAGAATGAGGCATAAATCCTTGAGATTAGACAACCTGTAGCAGCTCCCGTGGCCCTGGTGTGTGGTGCAAGTCTTTTCTGGGCTCCCGTGTCTGTGGTGAGCACATCCAGCTCCTCTCTCTCTTCCAGAGGAGACTGATTCTCACTTCCAGCCCGAGTGGCAAGCAGGGAACTCTGGCTCCTACTTGGAGAATTCATGGGAGGAGCAGCTTTTGGAACAGCAGGACCACTTGGAAAAGGAGATGGAGGAAGCCAAAAAGATGATTTCGGGTTTGCAGGTGAGAGGTTTTCTTCTCAGCCACTCCCAGCCCTGCATCACTCTTTCCATCAGCTTGGCTGAACCATCGTATTTGGCACATTTTCCCCACAACTATTTATTTGTGGGACCTTTTCCTTGCTTCCTTGTGGGGATTGGAGCCCCTGATCCATATGGTAAAGGCAGTGAACTCTCTCAGGAGCATTCCTTTCTGTTTGTGCTGGGAACCATACTGGCTTTGAATTGTAAATATTTATGTGCCAGTAAACAAAGCAGAGATTGTGTGAGAGGCACAGGCAGCTGGGCGGGCACTTTCCCGGGGGACAATGGGCAGGACACAAAAGAGTCACCAAAAAAAAAAAAAAAAATGTCCGTGGTTCACTGGTAAAATCTGGCTGCGTTTTGAGCCCACTGGGAGCAGGGAGAGGAGGCACTGGAGGCACTGGGATGTCCTGTTCCTCCAGCCCTGTGCTCCAGAAGGGAGGGTGAGCAGCTGGCACTGCTGCCCCCTCATCCCCTGGGAGTGGGGAGAGGCAGCTGATGTTGCCAGCCAAGAAATTGGATTTGATAAATCGATTTTCCCCCTCTTACTCAGTCCTTGAGAGCCTCCAGTTGGTGGGAGTTTGGTTGAAATATTGAGGATCTGATGCACACACACCCTATAAGGTGCTAAAGCTGAGGCTTCACTCCCTGGAAATCTGAGCTGCCCTTGTTTGGTGTCTTTTCTGTGGGGAAAAATATTGGCTGACAGATCTCTGGGAGAGCCTTTTCATGGGATAAATATTCTTGTTCATTCCTGGAAAAAAATACTCATTTTTGAGGGGAATAAGTCAGCAGCAATGGGAAATGAGACTGGATAGGGACTGTTGGTATGAGTGACTGCAGCTCACCTATTTGCCTTTGAAGCCTCTGCAAAGGAGATTTATCTTTTTTTGCCTTTCTCTCCCCAGGCTTTGCTGCTCAATGGGTCTCTACCTGAGGATGAGCAGGAAGGGTCCTTTGAGCTCTCTGAGCGTGGAGCCTGCCCTGAAGAGCAGCTGGTGAGCATCCTGCTGTCGTGGCACCAGCATTTCCCCTGCCCAAGCTGCCTTTTGCGCTGTCCTGCCCCTGCTGCACATTAATAATGATGATGTTTTGCACTCAGATCATCATCCGAAGTCGTCTGGACCAGAGCGTGGAAGAAAATCAGGATCTGAAGGTTAGAGGGTGGCAGACAGAGGGGGGAGAGAGAGGTTTTGGGGCAAGAAATCTTTGCAGATGTGTTTTATTTGAATTATTTGAGGGGGAAATTGGGGTGGGGATGGGGCAGGGTGGACAACATGATGGAGGAAATGGGGGAACATCAGGGAATATTCCACTCTGGAGCTCTGGGACCAGTTCTGATGCTGGGAGAAGTGTTTGATGTTGCCCTGAAGGTCAGATTTGGGGACCAGGCAACCATTTTTTTACTCAGGACTTTAACAGTAGAGATTAAGAGATCTGCTCAGCTCTTTGTCACACTTGTAACTCATTAAAATTGCTCAGGGCCTGACTTGCTCTTGGATCTGTGGGGAAAGGTGGGATGTGGTTTTTTCTGCAGCAGAGAACACTGACTTCGGTTGGTTCTGAAGGGGGTGACAAGATGCCATTTAATCAAATTGTGTTGCCTTTACAGAAGGAGCTACTGAAATACAAACAAGAAGCTCGAAACCTCCAGGGAATAAAGGTAAGGAAAGGGGCATTTAATCAAAAATAAATACTGGTTCTTTAGATCTGCTGCAGCCCCTGAGTAGAGCCAGCAGCAAGCACACACCTCTGAGGAATCTCAGACTGTGGAAGGAGGTGTTTTAGGGGGCTTGGAGCTGGGGGATCCTGGGGTTTATTCCTGAATTTTTTAGGCAGGTCCAAGGAGCTGGGTTTGCTGGTTTCTGTTCTATAGGATTGTGGTCAAATATCCCCTCCTTTTTTGTCTGTTTCCTGTTTCTCCCAAACAAAATGAGGCGCAGGCTGCCTGCTTGGCTCTTTTATCCCCTCTTCACTCTTGGGATTCACCCAGTGGGGTTGGCCCAGTGAACTCATTCCTGACAGCAGAGGGAAAATCGCGGGGGGTATCCTTGTCCTCCCCAGAAACGGCTCAGTTTGCCCCTCTGGAGCTGTGAGCAGTGCTGATCTCCCCCTGAACTCCAGGTACTCGTGGAGCTGCCTGTCAGAAGGCAGCAAACAGCAGAGGCTGTCCGAGGCAGAGCTCCCGGCCCCTGGGTGAGTGAAAGGTGCAGAATTAGTCCTGACTTTGGCCTCTCCGGAGAGGATTTCACTGCACAATTAGGTCACACTCAGCGCTTAAGTCTCCTTGTGTCCTGGGCTGACTCTGGCCTCCCTGTGCCCTCTGGATGCTGTGGATGCAGGAGCAGGGGCTGCAGGGCACTCAACGCCCTCCAAAGCTCTTTGCTTCCAGTGTCTGCCACTTCTGGAGGGGGAAACTCGGGCTGAAGCAGAGAAATCCCTCTGTCCTGGAGGCTGAAATGTTGGAGGGGAAATCAGTTTGGGATGAGAGCAAGGCAGGAGGGCTGAGAGCCCCCTTGGGCCCTTGGCAGCACTGCTCCTCTGAGTGGCCCCGGTGTGTTTTGGCCACTGCCCTGGGTCCCTGGCTCCTCAGGGAAGGGTCCCTGGCTCCTCAGGGAAGGGTCCCTGCCCGCCTTGCACCTTCCTGCAGACAACACCCTTTTCCCCAGGATGCTCTGCAGCAGAGGCTGATCCAGCAGGATGCTGCCGTTCTCCAGCTGAAGCAGGAGCTGCTGAGAGCAAACATGGACAAGGAGGAGCTGCACAACCAGAACGTGAGGCACTGCTCTCTGCTGGGGCTGGTTTGGGTGGAGGCTGGCGGCCCTGAGGGCGATTGCAGCAGAGTTTGTGGGGTCGTGGGATAGTGAACAAGCAGTCAGAGGCCTCTGCACAGCACAAACTGCTCGCAGTCTGCTGGCCAGCTGCGAGGCTGGAGATTCCTGACCCTCACTCCCACTTCCCGTCCTCCAGGACCTTCAGCTGGAGCGGGGAGGGGCTTTCCCTGATGTTTTTGGTGCCGTTGCATTTTCCCCTCCTCACTGCCTGGGTTGGCAGGTGGCACCTGCCCTGTGCAGTGTCTCTCTCCCTTGGCCTCTGCAGGTATTTGGCCACCCTTTGGCCCACGGAGCAGAGGTTTTTCCCTCTCCAGGAATTCCTGCCTCACATCTGTGCGTTATTCCTGCAGGTTGACCTCCAGAGGAAGGTTGAAGAGAGGAACAGGCTCCTGGCAGAATACAAAGTAATGGAACCTCTTTGGGGGCTTTTTGGGGAAGCATCTGGTGGTTCTCCAGTTCTAGGAATGGGACTGTTGTCCCCTTGGAATTGGAGACCTCTGGGAATGAGTTTGTAGTGGGATAGAGGGGTCAGATATTCTTTGCATTCTGCCCACAGCTTGTTACAGATCTTTCATTGTCATGGTGTTTTGGTGGTGGCTTGCTGAGTGTCTTTGTGCAGCTTAGGTTGGGTCACCTGAGTGTCCTCTGATCCCTCGGGAATCTGTGCTCCCCAGGAGAGCCGTCTGGCCTCAGTAGTGGATCTTTAGGCAAGGGGACTCTGGGCAATAAAAATCTGACTTTTTTTTGATTCAAAAAAAAGCCCTGACACCCAGCTCTAACACCTGGCAAAGCGCACCCCGTGCAGGTCACCCGACCCTGGCAGGTGACTGTCCCTGCCGTGGCAGGGTGACTGTGAGCCTCACCCCCTGCCCTGCTGCCTCCCTGGGCTCTGTGTTGCAGAAGGAGCTGTGCCAGAAGGACCGGCACTTGCAGCAGCACCAGACCAAGCTGGATGAAATGCTCAGGCAGCTTTCCGAGGCCAGCTACCAGCAGGTATGGAGCTGCACGGGGAGCTGGCACTCAGCTGGCTGGCCCAGTTGGTGCTGACTCCTCTGCTCCACCTCCGCAGGTGGATTTGGAGCGGGAGCTGGAGCACAAGGAGGCCCTGCTGGCTCACTGCATGAAGAGGGAGGCTGAGGAGGTATGGGGGGCCTTGGCCCACTCTCACACTCCTGGGGGGATGTTTGCCCAGAACCCTGTATCTCCCTATCTCCAGAATTCCCCCCTTCATCCCGGAGAGGTCTGGCTGTCAGTGCCCTGAGCAAGGCAGGCAGAGCCCCCAGAGCACCCACCTTGCCAAAATTCCCAGCACNCTGTCAGTGCCCTGAGCAAGGCAGAGCCCCTTGCCAAAATTCCCAGCATTGGGCACTCTGGCTCAGCCTCTTGGCTCACAATCCTGAGGGATGAAAGCCTGAGGGGAGCACAGGAATGAGTGGAAACCAGAGGCTTTTGGCTCCCAGCCTCAGCTCTGACGCTGGCAAGGGGTTAGACCACGGCTTAGCTCCTCACCTCCTCCTTTTCCCGCCGATCCTGGTATTGAAAACTTGGAAATGGCCTGGGGGAAAGGCCAGCCCCAAAACCTGTCCCTGCACAGAGCTCACCAGAGCTTGCAGAGCCCTCTGATGTAGCAGCAAGGCCCTGCCAGGCTCTGCCTCTGTTTTTGCACCTTTATGTGAGGAACCAGGTCCGTGCTGTGACCCACAGACCTCCCTGCACACTCTAGGGAGTGTCTTTACGTGGGAGAAGATGGGAGTTCCATCAGTGATGTGGGAAGCTTTCACAGCCTCTCGTTTAGAAGTCCCTAAATTGGAATTTCTGGGGAGATCCTGACCCCCGCATCTCCCCCTGCCCAGGTGATGGCTTACAGCAGCCACAGTGCCCAGAGCAATGGCTTTCTCCAGACAGCAGGAAAAGGAGCTGCTGCCACAGCCCACCGAGGGGTAAGAGCACCTGAGGGCTGCAGCCCCAGCCAGATATCCTGGAAGCCTTTACCTTACTGAGAGAGATTTCCCCTTGCTGGGGAAAGGAAGGTGTGGAGGAGGCAGCCTGGAGCTGCTCTCACGGGTGGTGTTTTGGGCAGACCAACGACTTGCAGCTGGTCCGGGACGCCCTTCGTAGCCTCAGGAACAGTTTCAGTGGCCACGACCCCCAGCACCACACCATCGACAGCCTGGAGCAGGGCATCTCCAGCCTCATGGAGCGGCTGCACCGCATGGAGACGCAGAAGAGGCAGGAGAGGAGGGTAAAGGCTTCCCAGGGCTCTTGGCCCCTGCCCCTCGCACACCACCCGGGGCTGAGCGGCTCCGGCTGGGAAGTGACGCCTTGTCCTTGTCCTTTTGCACCCCAGATCCGGGGGAAGTCACCAGCAAGCAGAGCCACCAACGAGTGCAGAGACTCCTGGCCTCCCAAATCCAGTAAGTGCCCTGCAGGTCCTGCCAAGTTCATCACTTAGAGTCCATCCCCTTGGGAATCTGCCCACTCCAGCTTCACCTCCCTGGCTCAGCCTTCCCTGCAGAGGGAAGGGGACACGCAGTGAGGGCTGCTGGTTTGTCCAGCACCATCCCAGAGGGAGTCTGGGCTGCTTGGGCAGTGCTGCACCATAAATAACCACGGCAATCCCTGGGGAAAGGGATGTTATTCCAGCTTTCCTGCTGCTTTGCACCATCTAGTGGGCACAGGGAAGTGTTCCCTGCTCCCCGCTCAGTGTTTGCTTCCTTTGGTATCCACAGGACAGTGCAGTCCTTCCTGACACCACATTTCCAGGTGTCCAGAGGATTTCCTGCATGGAAGGAGCCTTTAAACTGTGGGGTCCCTCAGTGTGACCCCTCCTCTGCTTCAGCTTTTGTGGGGAGAAGCAGAAAACGAGGCAGGAGTCAGGGAGGGAAACACAAACGAGCAAATGAAAATCCACGCCCCACCATCCATCCTGGACAATGAGAATGGGAAGATGGGGAGGGCCGATGATGATGATGGATGGTAATGGGTGAGCTGATGTTTTGCAGAGCTGCCTCACTCTCAGAGCACGCCCGTGATGAGCACCAGTGCCTGCACCAAAGTGTTGTACTTCACCGACCGCTCCCTCACCCCCTTCATGGTCAGCATACCAAAGAGGTGAGGCTGTGCCTTGCTGGCACTCCTGGGCCCCTAAAACCAGCACTCGGATTCCCTGGGAGTGCTCCCACACAGCACAAGGTGGCTGTGCCTCAACTGGACCTCATGCTGTTGGCTGGGGAAGCTTATCTGAAGCTGCCCCTAAGCTGCGGTTTTGTATTTTGCATTTTGGTTTTGGTTTTGTGTTCCCTCGCAGGCTAGGGGAAGTGACTCTGAAGGATTTCAAGGCAGCCATCGACCGGGAAGGGACCCACCGGTACCACTTCAAAGCCCTGGACCCAGAGTTTGGCACAGTGAAGGAGGAGGCAAGTGTGGAACTGAGCTCTGTGTCACCACACGGCCCTGGGGACCTCACTTTTAAACTAATGAAATATTGGGTGTTTCCCCCAAACAGACTGTCTGCTTTTCCAGCTGTAGATAAAGCTCCTCTCGTGCTAAAATGGGATGTTTTCATCCTCAGCTAAAGCAATTCTGTGGATGTGACTGTGACTGCCGGGGAGTTGCAGAGCCCCTTGGGCAAAGCCCGTCTGTGACACAGAGCAAAAACCCAGGCTGCACTTCTGGCCCTTCCTGCGGCTTTATCAAACCTGCTGCAGTGGGAGACCCTGCATTAAAAATACACTCACTTTCTTTTAAAGGTGTTTCAGAGAGAATTGTGTTTGTGGCATCGCTTCCTTTGTGTGCTGCATTACAGCCCTGTTCATGCTCAGGCTGGTGTTGGTGTGGATTGGATTCATTAAAGGGTACTGGGACAGTTCTTGCTTCACAAATTGATTAACACAAGTGCAAAGGGTCACCCTCTCTGGGCACAGGCAGCAGCAGCAGCTGGAGATTGTAGGCTGGGTCAGAAAAGGCATGTTTGGTATCTTAATTTACCTTTTCTGTCAAAAAAAAAAAGCGCCAATAGTAATCTTGACAATTATTGGTCTGTTTTCTACCTAAAACCTAAAAAGGTGACTCCTACCTCAGCCATCATTCCCATCTCTGTGTTCTCTGGGCTGTTTATAGGGAAATCTGAGCAAGGATTTGACTTAATGCCCCTGATGCCTCTCACACTGCAGGGCAGTGTTGTCCAGACATGACCAGATTCCCTTTTTTTCATTTTTTTTTTGGTAGGTATTCCATGATGATGACATCATCCCTGGCTGGGAGGGGAAAATTGTGGCCTGGGTGGAAGAAGACCACGGGGAGAATTAATGGAGCTTTCAAGTCCTGTTTCCATGGAAACCCGTGAGAGGCTGCAGAGCTCCGAGAGTGACCAAGGAGCCCGAGTGCTGGAAGGAGGCCAAATCCTGCTGCCAAAAAAGAGCCTCTGTGCAAGCCACGGCTCGTGCATGGCGTGTGCATGGACAGCTGGCACCTGACTGCCCGTTTCCAGGGGCAGGAGGTGTTCTGAGGCTGCAGTGACAGCTCTGTGGGGCAGAATCACCCGGCTTGGCCCTGTCAGCTAAACCCTGAAGGCCTTAAGGATGCTTTGCTCCCTTCTCCTGCTCCTCCATCCCTGCAGGCTCAGCTGGGCATCTCTGGTGCTGGTATCGCATAAATCTGGGCTGATGGCGAAAATGTGAAGCTTTGCCTTCATGGAGAAGAAGTTGCTGGGTTATGGGAGCTGAAGGTTGGACCAACTTGTGTCCTGCAGGAGCAGAGTGAGCTTTGTGGACACTCCAGGCTGGCAGTTCCTGTCCTGGGGAGGGAAGACTCTTCTGGAGGGTTTATGCGTGGTCTGAAGCCAAGCTCCCTTTCTCCCAAACTCAAGCTTCCATCTCCCAGCCCTGCTTTCCCCACTTGCTCTCCAAAGCTGTTCTCACTTCCAAGGCCCTCTGTTGACGTGGGGACTGGGGGATCTCGGTGCTTGTTTGTTTGCTGAAGGATTTCAGGTGTAGGGAGCAGGAACCAGCTGCTTCCCTGAGGTCCTTGCACCCCCCCTCCTTGCTGAGTCTCTGTCCCTGCTCTCCAGCCCCTCTGCCATCACCTCTTGTGCACAGGCATCCCTCTGCTGCTGTCCACCCCTTGTCAGGGCCACCAAACACTTATCCACACCACTTCCTTGCTATGCTGAGTCCTGAAGGATCAGGCAATAACTGCTTGGGAAAGAACAAGCCCTAAAATCCCCTGTTTTGTGGGTTTGATTCTCTACATCGCCTGTCTCTGCAGCCACTGTGGGCTTAGAAGGTCAAATCTGCTCCTTCCCAGCTCCTGTGGCACTTCCATGGACTCTGTGTGTGCTCTGCATGAGGCTGGGAGAGGGGGAGCCTGGTTTTACTGTTTTATATTAACATGTCCTTTTGTAAACATGTTCTTGGAATTATTTTGTACCAATTTACATTTGTCTGAGGACTGTGGATATTTTTATACTAGTGCAAGTGCTCTCTGTATATTTCTGCACGCATTATACTGTGTTTTACTCCTTTCCTAGTGGATGCTGAGATGTTTTGTAATGTCTTCCGTTAACACTGGGCTTGTAATTTTATTTTACTATTGAAATCCAACTGGTTAATACTGGGTTTTATATCAAGGCTTTTATGTGGCTTTGTGCCACATTGGCACAGCACAAGCTGCCTCCTGTTCTGGACAATTTGTGTGACTTTCTCCTCACAGACAGCAGGAGGAAAGTTCGTCATTGAACAAGTTAATTAATGGGGGGGACTACATCCCTTTTGGAAAAGAAACAAAGATTTCCTTCCTCCCTGGAAAATGTTTCCATGTTGCATGATCTCTGGTGAAGAGGGCATGGGGTTGTGATACTGAGATCAATTGTATCTGAATTGCAAACTTTTCACAAGTGTTTTATTCCTCGGGTTTTACTCTTCAATGTTATTTCAGCAACAGCCTCGCAGCTGGGCTACAGTTTCATAGAGCAAATTAAGATGATTTTCAAGCTCTGCAGGTGCCAGTTTCATGTCCTTCTCTGCTACTTTGGTGTTGCAGCACTGAAGGCACGGGAGGCCCTTGAATATGATCAGAGCTTCCATGGGATAACTCCTCAATCCAGCTTTGTCCATAGTTATCCACCTTTCCCATGAAGAAAATAGTGGTCAGCTGCAGGAGAGAGCCTGTCCGTGCTCTTAGGCCATTCAGATAAGCCACTATGGTCAAAATTAACATGCCAAGGACCGAGCTCTGTATGGGAACACCAGGGCTGCAGGGAAGGAGCTCCCCCAAGTCCCCTCAGCCACTCCTCGTCCGTGCTCCAGCCCCTTCAACAGCTCCACTGCCCTTCCCTGGTCCCATCCCACCCCGTCCCATTAAATTCCGGCCCGTCCCTTTCCTGTGCAGGGCCGTACCTGGGTCCCATCCCGTCCTTGCGCAGTGCGGCCCCGCGGGTCCCATCCCGTCCCTGCCCATCCCGTCCCGTTTCGGGGCAGGGCAGTCTCCCCGTTACCCAGCTCCATCCCATCTCACGCCGTTCCACCTTCGTCCCGCTCCATCCCATTCCGCCCCGTCCCGTCCCGTCCCTGCGCGGGACGGACCCCACGCTCCGGTGCCGTCCCCTCCTGTCCCCTTCCACGCTGTCCCGTCCCGTCCCTGCCCCGGCCCGTGTCCGTGTCCGTGTCCGTGTCCGTGTCCGTGTCCGTGTCCGTGTCCCCGTCCCGGCGCGCCGCGTTCCGCCGCAGCCGCGGCGGGCGGTGCCCGGGGCGGTGCCTGTGCCGCTCCCGCCCCGCCGCCGCTTTACGGCCGCCCCAGTGTCGCGCC